>BPLR01000261.1:0-307640 GCA_021605095.1 Caerostris extrusa
GAAGACATGGAAGTTGTAAAAAAGCTATGGAGTCATGGTGATATTAGTCTTGAAGTTTATACAAGTATGGGAAGAATGTTTGGCCAGGTTTATATTTGCTAACCAGAACAGATATGCCCGAGCTAATTTAGCCAGTAAAAGACAAGGATTGAATCTTTAGAAAAAGGCTGAGAGGTATGGTTTATATGAATATAGCTAATATTTCAAAAAATATTTTCTATGTCTGCAAATTTATTTCAATTTCATTGATGATTATTTTAGATATCTAGCCTTATATTCTTTTGAAATAATTTGAGGAAATAAGTTGACAGTATTTTTCAGAGATGTCCTTAGAAATTAGAAATGGTAGTTAGTAAATGGTAATAGACAACGGCAAATGTTTTTATATTATATGTATATATTATATTTTAGACAGTTTTACATATCTAGAAAAATAGATTCAGCTTTCATGAAAAATAGAATATCATGTTGAAACTTTTTTAATTAAATAAGTTGTCATATAAATGCTGTGCGTTGTGTACATTATCAATAAATTTCCTTCGTTTTCAAAATCAATAGTTAATCTGCAAGGCCTTTACTTAAAGAGATGGTGTTTAGTGGACAAATTCAATAGTACATGTATAAGCTTTTTTGTTTTTAAATTTTTATCGGTTTATACTACAATGCATGTATTATTATTCCAACTTGAGTTTTTTTATTGTGTGAAATAAAAACATTAGGTTTTCTAGAATAAATTAATCTGAAGTAAATAATTTTAGGACTCATTTTTGGTAGTATTAAAGTTGTCAATATCTGTAGCAGAACAATACAGAAAACTTATGCAATTTGAATATATATATATATTTGTTGCTGGATAACATTATAAATTTTGCTTTGCAATAGTGTATGCAGCTCTGTTGATGTGAAATTTTTGGTATGATGGGTTTTTAATGTAAGTAGCCGTAGTGTTTTTGTCACGTCTTCCCTACCCTCAATCTCTACGCATAGCATACATTACTGACAGGCATAGAAAATGTTTACTGAATGGAATGTTTTTATTTGTATCATTCATGTTTTTTAAAAAATTTTAATTTAATGTTTTAAAATGTTTATAAATAATTTGCTTAAAATAAAATCAGTTATTTATACTTGAGAATTGCATAATACCACGATTGTGTTTTAAAATATTTTTGTGAAAGATATCAAAATAATCGTTCAAAATACCAATAAATTTAAATTTTTATTTTTAGCAAAACAGAACTCAGATGACTAAAGAAGCCAACGACTGCGCTTTAAATTGAAAAGAAATTGCGAGGTTTTACTTGGAGAGATATCAGGTTCTTTTAAACATGTTAAATTATTTTCCAAATTAGTATTTAAGCCTGTTTTGAAGTGATTTGTGGATTTTTAAAGTAACCAAAATTCATTAGAGTATTGCAAAAATACTTAACTGTTAGGACAGTGTTTTTAAGTGTTGCTTTTTATTATTCTTTTATTTCCTTTTTCTTAAATATTGAAAGTATTACTGTTATGATTAAAAATGTTTGTCTGTTAATAAAATATAAATAATACCATTTCAAAAAAACAGATTTTGTTAAATACACAAATTTATTTAAGAATTATTTATATAAATTTATTATTATTATTATTATTTATTTTAGTCTAGAAATCAAGCTTTAATGAAGCAGCACCAGGATTTAGTAGAACAAGTTTTGAACAAAAACATTTGGAACTGAACACCTTTAAAACCTTACAAGAACTTGAAGGTCTGGCCATTACCAAGAGAGTAGAAGTATGTTAATTTTACTTTTGTTAATATTATATTCTTTTAATTTTTGTTTAATGATAAATTTTCAATGTTTATATCAAAAGTTAGTGTTATCACTGTGATTGTATTGAAACAATTTTACATTAAATTCATCATGAATTTAATTATGTGATTGCCAAATAAGGACATTAATTCGCCATGCTCACTTTTAAATAAATATTTTGAAGTTATTACAGAAATCTTTTTTAACACAGCATTCAATAATTCGAGCATATTATATAATATGGCACCAATCAAGCCTTCACTTTTTTGTATGGTTTGAGAAGTTTGTTGACCTTGACCACCAGATGGTGACAATTGTATCGCATTTTTCGTCCAGTGTTTACAGCTAACTGTCAGTTTTGATTTCAGTACAGTATTTAAAAGGCATGTACATCACTTTAAATTTTTTATTATATCCTTGTATCTTTATCTTTGATATCCTCCTTAAAAATTATATTAATGGTTGATAACGCAAAAAATCTCTAATCTTACGCAGCCATGGTCTTGAGTGTGCCAAGAAATTACTGTATTTAGATGAGAACTATAATATTGATATTTAATTTCTAATTGATATTGTAAAAATCTCAAATGTTTTGTTGTCCAAGAAATTTAATATGCCCATAACGTTTTTTAAAAACTCAGTTAATTTTCTATAAAACCAATTGTGTTTTCTGTAATATTATATATTAGGAATTAATTATTCATAATTTTTAAAATATTTCTTTCTTTTTAAAAAATATTTCTTATTCATATTTCGATTTTGTAATAACAAAATAATTCTAAAATAAATTACATTATTTTAAAGTTACTTTAATCAAAAACATGTATTTATATATGCATTACTATTTTTGTTATTCAAAAACATTTTCTGTTTTTGAAATTATAATTTTTTTTAATAAAAGTAATATTTGGTAATATTTTACTCTATTATTTCAATTTTTTTCCCTCAGTCTTTAACTGAAGAGGTTAATAGGCAGGTTGAAAGAGAAAAGATGCTTCAAAAGAAATATGAAGAATTGCTGTTTAAGAAAACCAAATTTGAGGGTGAACTTGAAGTAGCAAGTAGCAATGCTTGAAATTGTATCAGTGTTTTTTACCTGGTGTAGATATTTGAGCGATTCATATTTTCATCAAATCATGTACATATATTGTTTGAAACTACAATGAAACTTTTTTCATTGTGATTTTGATCTTTAATAATGTTACCCTGAAAAAAAGATTAAAAAATTTTTTTTGTTTAAAAAAAGAACTTATTAAACATCTTTAGTTATTAAAGATAAAATTGTGTAGCGTATTAAAAGGGTAATAAATGTATTTTAAAGATTGTCAATTCTTTATTTATTGTTATTACTTTGATATTACATTTAATTAAATTTATATTTACTCTTTTGTAAGCATCTCTTTTTGTGTAATAATTTTGCATTAGCCAATTTTAATAATTAATTATATTTGATGTTAAAGTTGTTGGTCAATTTCAAATTATTAACAGTAGTTGATCTATGAATTAAAAATACTCTGAAAATTCAACTTGAAATTCAACAAGATTTACCATGTAATTTTTGAGGAAATTTTTAAATTCTGTGAGATATATTTATAAAATTTAAAAATTGACAGAAACAGAAAATATTCAAACAATTACATAAAATGTTTTATTTTTGATACAATTTATAAATTAATTAATGTGTACATATACTTTTTGTTCAAAAATTTTTGAACATATATAATTTAACTATTACAGATAGTTAAATTTCAATGTTTACATTTTAATCTTTTTTTCTATATTTTGGGTTAAAGTTATCTGTACTTCAAAGTAGAAAAGAAATGCTCTAAAACACTTTTTAATGGATTTTCAACTATAAAATAGTGGAAATTAAAGAGCTCATAAAAAAAAATATTTGATACTTAAAAAAAAAAAAAAAAAAAAAAAAAAAAATTGACCTGAAGAATCATTAGAAGTTGATCTGTATTTTGTTTAATTTAAAATAAATGATTATTTTTAATGTATTTGTTTTATTTTTCAATTGAAATTTTGATCTGAGAAACTCGGATGGTATTAGCAGGGGAAGAAAAGAATAACTATTACAAAATTTTTTTTCATAAATAATTATACATACACAATATTATATAATTCAACATATTAACTATAAAATATTCAAATTGTTTTAAAAATGAATAAAAAATCTTGGGCTTATAATTGTTTCAATAAATTTTGAATATTGGTGAAAACTTGAAATTAAATAAAAAGTAATGCATTACTTATAAAAAATTAAATGAAGTAATACCTATCTTTTTTTTTTTTACTAAATACTTAAAAGGGTACAATAAAAAAAAAAAAACCCAATCATCATATTGTATGAGAATACAAATTTTTAAAATTTCTTTACTATTTACTGCTATTAAGCATATTTATTAAAAACGATAAAATGTGTACACCTGTATTCATTTGCTACTTTTTTTACCTAATTTGTTTTATTCATAATTTTTATTTAATAACTTGAAGAAATCAGTATCAGTATTGTATCTTTTATCCTCCCTCTCTTTTTATCAGAATTTTTTTTTTTTTTTTTTGTTTATTCATTTGAAAATTTTGAGATTTTTTTGTAACACTTAAAGCAGATTTTTATAATAAAAACTCTAAAGAAAAAAAAAAAAAAAAAAAAAATCGATATCATTGTGACGACACAACTGGGAATTTTATCTATATGTGAAAAAACTGTAAATTTATAAAAATATCTAAACAGAAAATTGCTGATAAGAGCATTTCGCGCCAAGCATGCGCATGATCGGCGATTTTGTAGGACCTCTACAAAAAAAGTAATCATACCTGTGATCGGCGATTAAACATACGCGCGATCCTGGTTTTGTAACCATGCATGCCTGGCAACTCGGATTGTTATTTTACGGCAACCTTACGTCCAGTTTGATTTAACTATTAGAAAGATTTATTATTATTTTTAAACTTGTCTTTAATTAGTTTGCGTGTCTGCTTTTGCTCTGCTTATACTCATGCTATTTGCTTAAGCCAATTTAAAAAAGTAAGGATTTTTTAATATTTTTTTATTGTTAATCATTTATTGAGTATTAAGTTTAAATTTATTCCTTGAAACTAATTTCACAATCCTTTAGCATCTGCATTGTTTGATATTTGTTATTTCTGTAATATACTGTTAAAAAAATTTTTTTAGGATTGAATTTCATGAAAATATATTATTTTTTTCATATTAAATAACTGGTAAAAGTGTTTTAAATTATGTATATTGTACACATACAGTAATTCTGAGTAGGAAGAAAGCCGGAAAAAAATAATATAATTAGTATTAGTAATAATATAATTAGTATTAGTATTAGTAGTTTCTTAGTTTAGTCAGAAAAATTTTTTTTCACAGTTTCTGTAGCCCCCCAGAATATAATTCAATTTTATAACAGTAATACGAATCTTATCAATTAAATAATAAACTATTTCTTTAAAATATCATAATTCTATTAAAACTTATTATTATTTTATGAAAGATTTATATTAATTTTTAATATCCAAAGAGAAATTGCATTTTCTGAAGTATTATGATAAATTACATTACTTAATTATCATTCCACTAAATAAATTTTGAAAATGTTTAGTAATTTAACCATGATTACTTATGATCATTCAATCTTTTTATGCTGATAGTTGAATTTAAAAATTATTAGTAACTATATCTTATTGTAATTTACTTCAAAATTTATTAATGAATTATTGTATGTAAGTAAACATAAAATTATTCAAATTTTTTTGTACATATTTCATTTCATGAATATTGATGTTTTTCAATCCCAACTATTGCCTGAATTGTTTTCGAAAGCAGCACTGAATCCTGTCATTGTGAAAGAGTTATTGATAAAAGATTTCTCGAGAGCTGAAAGTTATGACTGAACCAAGAAAGGTCTACAGTGTGGTAAGGGACTTGACCAATGACTGGAGGAGGTGCATTGCAGACGCTGGAACCCTAATATACGAAATCCAGGATGGCAACCCACCATAACTACTTCGCCTATGTCATAGTGAAATTTTGTTGGAATAACTTGGCCATTAGATGGTTCACCTGGAAATTCACAAGCTGCTTTACCTAGGGAAAGAAAAAAAAAAATGGTTAATATATTATTAATGAAAGTATTATTTTAAAAATGTTATTTCAATGATTGGTGTGGGATTGTTAACTATGCGATACTAATATCATATAAATAACTAAGGATATGAAACGAAAATTTTTCTTAATAATTCTTTGCAAAACTCAATTTTTGCAGATTAGGTATAAATATTTTAGAGATAACTTAAAGTTGAATATTTTCTACAATGTTTCTAGGTTTTAATATTTATTAAAAATCAATTGCCTTAATCTTGTTATAGGATGTAGCTGTAATTTTTTGTTGTTGTTGTTGTTAGTTTTAAATATGTAATTATTTTGATAAGCTGTTTATTAATTAATTTTTTGGAGGGGGCAAGATGATGATGAGTTCTACATTCGTACATTAATTAAGAGAACAGAATTTGATAGTTAACAATCATCAATTCATTTGATTTGCTTTTTTACTTATTCTGATTGAAAATATACTTGTACATTAGTGATAAGAGATGATTGTACTTGTAATCTATTTTGTTTAGAAATTAGTAAATATTTTACCACCACTTTTTAGTTAGGTTTATTATTATTGTTAAATAATAAAATTTTGATATCAAATGAATAAAAACTATTATCATGCAGAAATCATTAAGTTAATTTAATTATAAGTTTTAATTGCATTTCATATTAATCACATTAAAGTTTTGTTTGGATTAGTAGACCGTTATGATCGATTAGTTTTAATTATATATACAATAAAACATTCAAACATCTTTAAAAAAATATTTTTTTATAAAATTCAATTTAGTTATTTATATAAGAGTATTTAATGTTTTTTGATTACATTTAAATTATACAGTTTAAATGCATAATTTATGCATTTTCCCCGCCTGACTGACACATGCTAATCAAATTTCTTCAATTTTCTACACATTATACTTTTAAAAATCAAGTATAAACAAAATAAATTTTATTTAATATATCACTAACAATTTGAGGAGGTTGGGACCAAACACCATGATCAGTGCATATAGCGACCGATTCACCAACGATCACATGTCCTGCATTGCAAGTGTACTGCACAAAATCGCCTGCTAAGTACCGTCCAGCATCTATGACACGACCATTCACAGGAGTCACGGGAGGTCGACATGTAATAGCTGAAAAAGAAATTATTTTACTTTAAATCTCTAAATGTTTTGATTTATCATGAATAAATGTAATCCACAGTTGAATTGCATAGTTATTTTCATAATTAGTTGATTACGAAAATAATTAGTTGAATGATACTTCATGCTTTTCGACCTTGCATTACATACAAAATCCCAGAAAATTTAATCAAAAGCATGACACAAGGATCAGAATTGCTTATAGTTAAAATGTTTTTTATTTCACTTGTACTATTTGAGCATCGATCTTTGAAAACTCTCAATTACGTTTCTAAATTTGAAGGGCATCACTTCGGCTTGTCCACCATGATCAATGCAGGAAATAAATTCTAATGTGGGATCATTAGAATTAGAATATTAGAGGGCTCCATTAGAAAAAGTTGAAGCGTTCGAATCTCGCTAATAACTTTACCTTGTAGTGTGCAGGGTGGGCAACCAGATTGTAACGTTGGGTTGAGATACTTGAGGCACAGGTTGGAGAACTCGTAGCTGTATTTATAAACGAACAAACACTACACATATACAATTAAAGACATAAACTATTAAACATATTTAAAGACAAATAATTATAGATTCGTGGAAGGACTCCACTTCTAAACCAAAAACTTGGGTATGCGCAGGGTGAGTTAAATATATTTCCTCTCGAGATGAGAGACTGTAAACCAAGCGTTTCTCAGCAGATTTCACTATACTTCCTCTCGGGTGAAAGTCTCGAGGCTGACAGGCCATTTCTCCTGAACATCACAGGGGGCGCTCTTGCCAGTGTGTAAGAAGAAACATGGTTACGATTTGAAACAATAGTAATAATCGTTTTGAAGTAATTCAAAAGGTCGTGAGCATCAAAAATTAATCTTACGGTTGCAAGTTGGTGTGGTGTCTGACCAATTAGCGGTTTTCAAGCAGTTAAGATTAGGTGCTCCAGACAGTTTGAATCCGGTTGGACAGGAGAACACCACTCTTGTTCCATAGGTTCTGTTCCTGGTGCTCATGATCAAATGCTTGCTCTCGGAAACCAGGGGAGGACATTTCAGAACTGTTAAAAATAATAATAATATTTGCAAAATTTAGTAGTTAGTTTATATAATTTTAAGAATCAATTTTTAAAATGCATAGATTATCTCAAAATATGATTTGAAATCTATAGATTATCTCAATATTCCTTTTAAACAGAGACATAAAATAAAGAAAGTTATCTTCTACAGTTGAGTGTATGTGACATGGACGTTTGTAAGTGGTCTAGAATCCACGTTAAACTGTATGTGCCAGTCTAATTAGCTTAAAGTGTGCACAAAATGACCGTAGAGCGACAAAGCCAAATCTACAGCTGATCTACAAATATGAAATGTAACTTTTTTAATGCACTGTGTTTTAAACCAAGAATTTTATCAGATTGAAAAAATGGAGTAATTTTTATTTCTTGGTATATCTTAAAAAATGATCATTGTGATTTTTAACAGAATTAAACCTGTGTTTCTATAATCAAAATTTGTAAACTTTTTAGGTATGTTTTTTATTAAAATTAAATGAATTGAGATACAGCATTTTTTTACAAAGCCTTTGATTCTCGATGTAATATTTTTGATTATATTATCAAATTTATTTTAATTTTTAATAAAAATAATACATCGAGGAAAGTGTAAAAAATAATGCTTAGTTCGTTAGATTGTGTGTAAGATTCGTTAGATTTTAGTAGAAAATGTGTTCCTTAAAATTTTGGGTGTTCGTTAGATTTTACGTGAAAAACATTTACGCATCGTATATCAAAATGTTCAATAGAAATTCAATCAGTTCAAAAGATTCTACAAAATAAATTAATATAGCAAATCATAAAAGTATTGTCTTAAATTTAAAGGAATTTTACTGTGTTACTAACCTTTTTTTTTTTTTTTTTTTTGTTGCTTATAGTTAGGAACTAACAATTTTCTTTATTAAAAAAAAAAAAGGAGAATATTGAATACATTTTAAAGATAATTTTAAAACTGTATTGAATGTTGTTAAGGGATAGGTAATTATTAAATTAAAAATATTAGATATATATTGTTATTGACCGCTATCATTTTTAACTAACTAAACTCTTTTTGTAATTTTATAATAAATAATAAATTCAGAGATAAAAAAACTAAATTTTAAGTGTTAAAGTTTTAAAATTATGTGCACACATATGCATACATCTAAGATTTAAAAAAATATATCTTTTACTACAGGACAAACAATATCGTAATGGAGAGATTTTACACAGAAGCATAATTGTCTTCTAAAAGATTGAATCTTTTGAGGAATGTTAGGATGCGAATACGACCATTCTTAAACATATATATTTTTTTTTTTTTTAAGATATAATTTCGCAATGTTTTCGTCACGTATTACTATGGTTCTCGTTATTCTACCATTATTTTAGTATAATTTGTTTAGAATATGAAAAGGTTGAACGAACCTTCGCATTTGGGAGCATCTTCTGACCACTGTCCGGACGCCTGACACGTGATCTCTTCGGGTCCGACGAGTTCGAAGCCTTCCATGCACGCGAAACGTGCCTTGCTGTGCATTTTGTTGCCTTCCACTGCCATCACTCGATTGTGGTCCACTGACTTGATTGCTGGACAGTGGACATCTAAAAGGAACATCGGATGTATTAAAAAGTTATTCATCATGTTCAAAAAAAATAAATGTTTATGAAAGAAAAAAATGAAAATGATGTTTTACAGAAAACTAATTGATATGATCCGGCCTTGCTAGGTTACAGAAATTATTATTATTATTTGTTTTGTTTCGGTAAATTTTATTAAGAGAAATATCTGTGAAGAATTAAAAGTTTGAGATTTTAAGTAACTCTAATAATTTTCTTAACTAAAATAAATTGACCAGATAAGGCAACCATTTTTTATCCAAGGATTCCCAATGTTTTTGTTTTTGTAACATTTTATTTGTTAGCACTTATTTTTTATGAATAATAACAAGTTAATTTAAAAAATAAATTGAATACTAATGCTATAAATTTTCTACTTATTTTATTTTAGAATAAATTAACTAATGGTATCAATTAGTTTTTAAGGATGGTATCAATTAGTGGTATGAAAATCTGACATGTCAATAAAAAATAAAGTTTTTATTTAATTAAAAAATAATTAATAAAACTTTTTTTCGTAATTTTTGAATTATACTGAATTTCTAAATTTAATAATTTTTAATTATTTTAGAGTGCGCGCACACACAAACACACACTTGAATTATAATACACAATTTTAGATGTGTAAATAATGTAAATTTAAATCTGCTAAAGTAATCAACTTAACGTGTTCAAATTCTCTTCCGTTGCAGCTACTGCTTTCAGAAATGAGAAGATTTGACGGCTGTTGTTACAAAGTGTCTTGCATCTATTTTGATGGGAGTTTTTCGGGTTTTCTCCATACAACAAGCAAATGTGGGCAGTTACCCTTAAAAATCCAATGAAAGACAATGAAAACTCTCCTCATAGCTTAGTGATAGGCTGTTAGTGGCTTATGTAAGGGAACATTTTAAAAGTTAAATAATGAAATAAATGTTTTTAACGCTAATAAATACATTAATATTTTATTCCGAAATAAATAAACAATATGTGTTATAAACTGTGTTCAGAAACGCTGTCATTATATTGGTTAATATGTCTTATCTTATAACAGATTATAATTTTTTTTTATAAAGAATCTTGATACAAGGTTAACAGATTAATATTTTAATTTATTAATTTAAACAAGTAAAATATAAAAAAAAAATTTAAAGTCAATTCCTACTTTTTTTTCACTATATTGCAGAAAGTCCTTTATAAATAATGTTCAATAATTTTTTTAAAGTTTATCTGGCGCCATCTATTGGCAGATATATGCAATTTAAATCTAAAAAAACTAAAATTAAATAATTAAATTTAATTACTGAATTAATATTTGAAAAAACTGTATCAACATTCAGTGTCATCCACCACAAGTTAAAAAAAATGTATTTGTACTTGAGTGGATGAATAAAAAGTATTTTATGAACGATTGAAAATTTGAACAAGGCATATATAGGGAGAGTGTGAGCTAATAGAAGGAATTGAAAAAATAGCAATAAATGGGCAGTGCATCGTTGGTTATTAAAACGATAGGCACTATTAGAGGGTGTTATCATTCGATATAATGGCCATTAATTCAGAACTATTTAATTGAAACACTCGCATTATAATGATTATGAGATATTTTATTATTACTTCAATAAAATTTTATCACAAATTTGAATATATAATGTCAATTTCAAAATATTTTCATTCTTTTTTCTTTTCTCCCCCATCTTATCCCCATACCTAGGGCTATGTAGCCCCACCCACCAGTTGAAAAGTGAAAAACATCGATGGTACTCAAGTGTACCACGGACAACCCATCAATGGAAAGAGAGTAGCTTTTGTTATGACTTCTATGAGTAACTGCCCCGCATTTACGTATCATATGGAAGAAAACTAGAAAAATTCCATTGGGACTTACTATCGATGCGAGAAGCTTTTTTACATATATTGGCACGATCGCTATGGAGTCTACTTATTTCTGAAAACAGTAACTGCAACAATGTCACCAAAGGATTCGAATCTCCGTACTCGTCGCCATCGGGCCACGAGTCTACCAACTTTCAAAAGTAAAGGACTGAAAGTTAAATCTTAAAAAAATGAAAGTTTTGATAATTTCTACGATGACTTCAAATGAGCATGAGCGGATTTTTTTTACCTTTGACAACAATGTTCATTTAGATAATTCCAACGAAATCTTCAGATGAGTATGAATGAATTTTTTACCTTTGACAACAATGTTCACTTAGATCAGGGGTCTCCAAACTTTCCAGCCTTAGGGCCATATTGTTTACTCCAGTAAGTACCGAGGGCCAAAACCGTTTTAAGCTTCTGCAATTATCTATAACTTCTAGTGTTTTAATGTGTTTTTTTTTTATCCAAATTATTACAGCAATAATAAGCTATTCGCTGTCGCGTTCCGGATTGATGACACTGGTGGGACGGATTTGGCCCGCGGGCCGTAGTTTGAGACCCCTGACTTAGATAATTCCTACGAAAACTTCAAATGGGTATGAACGGACTTTTTACCTTTGACAACAATGTTCACTTCATTGCTGATGTCGTGTGGTGTTACGCAAGTGTAAGTTCCCGAATCGTAGTCCTTGGCATAGTAAATGGACAGACGGAATTTCCAGTTTTTTTCTTCTGCTGTAATAGCCCATGCATTTGGATACACTCTGCGGAAAAAGGTTAACTGAGGTTTTGTTGTTGTATAGAAATGTCATCATAAAACAATTGAAATAATTCAATAAATAGATTTTATTCTAATTTTTACTTAAAAACAGAAGTAATAAAAAAAAAAAAAAAAAAATTTGCTTAAATGACAAACCATTATTGTAAAGTTTATAGCATAATTTTATCTTTCTATTGTAAAAGCCAACCTGTTATGTTAACAGCATGTTAGGTTTTTCAACTTGGAAAACCAGTTTTAAAGTTTTAAGTTACGACTAGTTTTTAGTAATTACTTAATTATAACCAGTTATTACCAGTATTTAAGTTGTTACCAGTTTATAAAAACCAGGTTTAAAATCAGACAAGGGACGCCCTAACCGAAAGATATTGGTGCTTATGCTAGGTATGGGTACAACATATCTGTAAGTCAGAAAGTGTCCTTTGGATTCAAGGTGGAGGACAGGAGGTTGCGACTTCCTGGATATGCTCCATGGGGAAAAAGTGAATGCAGTATAGTAGGCTTATGTATTGCATAACATTGAATCTATATTGAATCTATCATTGAAATATTTTGGATAACATTGAATCTGCTACAAAATCAGACAAGGGACGTCTACCCGAAAGATATTGTGTCTACGCCGGTTATGGGCATAATAAATC
Source organism: Caerostris extrusa (assembly GCA_021605095.1). Taxonomy (NCBI): domain Eukaryota; kingdom Metazoa; phylum Arthropoda; class Arachnida; order Araneae; family Araneidae; genus Caerostris; species Caerostris extrusa. The sequence goes on from BPLR01000261.1 coordinate 12,961, forward strand.
TGTAGGTCAGAAAGTTTTCTTTGGAATCAATTTGCAGGAGAGAAGGATGTGACTTCCTGGATATGCTCCATGGGCAAAAATGTGGATGCAGTATAGTAGGACTATCCTGCGTAAAGTTGTATCTACTACATATCTGTCATTCTAGTGTCTAACGACCTCAGATCATAATGTTAGGCATTTAGAACCAACAATACCTTTATATTATGCTTAAAAGGAAAATTTATAGAATCTGTTATTTTGCTGGAAATCTGAATAGAGAATTAGAGAATTTCATAATCAAACAAATGCAACGAATATGAATTTTAATAAAAAAAAACCATTTGTAAATCCTTGTCCGTTATCTAGTATAAATCACTGCATTGTATTCTTTTTTGACTTTTCATTTTGTATGATAATTTTTTTCTAATTACAGAAGATAAATGTCCCCAAACTGCTACTAAATTATTTATTATATAGAATATATTAAATTTTTGTTAATTTTTTTGTTTCGCTATTTAATTATTTACTTTTTGCGAACAGCTAAATTTTTTCATTCTGTAGCATTTAAAGGACTACTACACAAAATACTTACCTTTGCATTTTAAACATAGTTTTTAAAATATTTCACCCTTTTAGTATTGTATGTTTAAAAAAATTAATATACGTAAAATATATTGAAAATAGCAAAAATATCTGAGAATGGATCATTGTTAGAAAATCTTATAATTCCAAATATGAAAAAAGTATAATATTAATAAAAAATCAGCCAATAAATTTTATCCACTGATTTTCTATTTATATAAATAATTTTCCAAAAGGCTATAGTATTGAAATTCTAAACTTCCATTTTTCTCAATATATTTAATCACCTCTTTCTCATTTCTGTCTCCTTCTGAAAAATAAATAGAGAATTAATTTAGATTTATTAGGAAACTATTCCCAAAATAGACGCCAAGACCGCTATGATAAATCCTTTTAAAAACAGCGGATAGATTAAAATATATTAAGAAGTATGTTATGAAGTACTATTCCGTATTATTCACTCACCAATTTACATAACAAAACAGTGAAATAAGTTAGCTGGTGGCCCCGATGAGTACCAACTCAAATCGAAAATTGACTAGGGACAGAGTCTGGTAAAATCTTAAAAAAAATTACTGCCTGGTTACAATATCTTGCAAATCCCAATTCAATGCTATTTAAAAGAATAAACCTCATCGCACCACTAAAATAGTGATTTAAATGATCCCATTATGATCTAAAATCAGGCAAAGGCACCAAATTTTCGTGAGGGTGGAGATATATTCCTTTGTACGGTTTTAACATTGTAATGGTACAGAAGATTTGACTCAGATAAAAGCAGTCATATTTTTATTTTGAGCAGAATAGTATTTTATAATCCTCACTGACATTAACTTTTAATTAGAATGTCATGTGTTCTCTATGTATAAGAGTATTTAATAATAAAAAAAATATTATGCAAAATTAATAAATTTGTAAATCTTTAATAACAGTTATAATTAGTTAGCGTAAATAACCTTTGGGTTGATGTCCAGGTCCACTGAGGATTTCCAAGTTGTCTTTGGAAAAGGCAATCAATGTTGATAATTGTACCTGGAAAAACGACTATCGATCCGTTCTCTGCCAGTCCAGCGTCACCAGACACTACGTGGTATAGAATGGTTGGTGGCGCTTGCACTATACAAAAGAAACATTAAAACGTTGGACATGTTTTACTACTAAAAATTAAGATATTCAAAGATTTCCGTTATACATAAAAAAAAAAAAACAGTTTTGAAACAATTTGACTATTATAGATTAAATTTATGCATGTTTATAATCCATGAAAAAAATATTTTATTTTTGTATTAAATGCATTCAGATAAAAATATTACCAATTGTTAGAACTGCGATAAAAAATTCTTGGGCATTTTATGGGCATTTAAAAAAAATTTTATTATAATCATAAAGATTTGGTTTCATAAATTCCATTCAAAACTGTATTCATTCATTGGGCATTTAAAAAATTCATTTTATTGAAGTTTACGAAAGCTCATAAGCATTTCAAAACGTTCATTTCATCGAAGTTTTGTATGTTCCGTTCAAAAATATATCCATTAATTTCGAAGTCATAAGAACATTTAAAAAATTCATTTCATTGAAGTTTCGTATGTTTCATTCAAAAATATACTCATTCATTGTGAAGTTGTACGAGCATTTCAAAATGTTCATTTCATTGAAATTTAAGAAATTTTATAAACATTTCAAAATGTTCATTTCGTTGAAGTTTACGAAATTTCATAAACATTTCAAAATGTTCATTTCATCAAAATTTCGTATGTTCCATTCAAAAATATATTCATTCATTGCGAAGTTATATGAACATTTAAAAAATTCATTTCATTGAAGTTTACGAAATTTCAAAACTCTCATTTCATCGAAGTGTTAGCATATTCCATTCAAAAATATATCATAATAATGCTTTGAATAAAAATTTGAAGTCGAATCTGAATGTGGACTAAAAACACCCAGTTTTCAACAACTCACGTGAGAAGTTCCTGTGCATGGTCGTGGCCACGCAATAAGGTAGGTCGTCCGTCCACGATCCGTCATCGCAGAGCAAGGTATCGTTGCCCACGAACTTGTAGAGGCCCGACTCCACGCATCTGAGACGCACTTCTGTGTCATGTGGAAGGGATACCTCAACGTCTGGGGGGATGGGCCGGTTCTCGTCTGTCACCCCCACCAGCTCGGCATCCGTTATGCGGAGAGTGCACCGACGCATTATTTTCTTGATGGGGTTCCCTCTGAAAGACAAGAGCAGTTCGTAAGCGGAAATACTGGAAGAATACCGAAGTATTTTAAGATACAGTCGAAAAGTTAGTGAGAATTAAGCAATCCAAATTTCGACTTTGCATTTTATACGTAAAGGGCAAATACATCAATTTCTAGCAAATTTCCGTTCATTTTAGGTATGAAATTATTTTTAAATTTGTCTATACACAAAAAGGTCAAAGAAATTTAATGATGTCATTACGACAACAGTGCCAAATTATGAAGGTTATTTGTGTGAGAAAGTTTTCCTTAATTTTATTTGTATCACAATGAAATTTATTATTATTTACTTATTTATTTAAGAAACCGCCAGAAGTTGATCGTAGTCAAATTATAATTTGGTACAACAACAAATAATAATAATTATATAATTGAATATAGTCAATGAATAAATATAAGTTCTGGCTTTCTAATTACCCATTTCTCATTATTCAGCCTCATTATTAGAGTACTAACTGGAGTTGAACCAACTGATTTGCGCAATGAGATTATAAGTTTGGTTCACATTTTCTGTAGTTAGTTTTATTTAAAATTGTAGACTAACATGTGGTTTGTTCACTTAGTTCATCATTGCCAGGCTGGATGCCTGCTGATAAAGCTAATTCTGCAGTAAATTATACCATATCAGTGGCTAATGAGATATCATTTGTCATTGATTTTTTGTTATGCAGTTCATGATTAATGGCAAATGACATCAAATCAATCGTCACAGATTTGGTGTCATTTGATCCATATCACGATGTGCTTTGGAAATTTAGTTCATCATTGTTCGATTGGATGAGTGTTTTTTTGGCTAACATCACATAGAACACATATTTAGGCCCTAAAATGGTTCTAAAAAAGACCTTCAAGAAGACGTTTTTTTTAGGGCTGTGCCATCTTCACGGTTCAAGCTGATAAAGTTAATTCTGCAAGTGGCAAATGATAAGATTCATGATTAATAGAAAAACTGCTACAAAATTTGCGATATCAACGACGAATGACGTCAAATCAATCGTCACAGATTTAGTGTCATTTGATCCATAAGATGATATATTTTGGAAGTTTACTTCATCTTTTTCGGCTGGATGCATGAGTGCTTTTTTGGCTAACGTCACACAGAACCCTTATTGAGACTCAAAAAGGATTTATGGTTCTAAAAAAGACCTCCAAGAAGACATTTTTTTTAGGGTTGTGCCCTCTTTGCTGGGCAAGCTGATAAAGCTAATTCTGCAATAAAATCTGGCATGACGAATGAGGTATCATTTGCCACTGATTTGCTGTTATGTAGTTCATGATTAATGACAAAACTGCTACAAAATTAGAGATATCAATGACGAATGACGTCAAATCAATCTTCACTGATTTGGTGGCATTTGATCCATATCACAAAGTGAGCCTAACAAACATTATTTGAAATATTTCATCTCACTTTTAATGTTTATTGCAATGGTTTCCTTTCTGTCGTGGTACATCCTGGTAAGATTATATCTACTATTAAATCTACCATTTCAGTGACGATTGATATTAAGTAATACATAAGATATATAAAAGAAAAACTCTAATTTCAACTATTGTACATTCATGACTTACCTTCCGTGCACATGGGTCCTACCCACACACCATTGAGACATTCTATTTTGCATTCTCTTTTATGGCCACGCCGTCCAATCAAGCCCACGAAATGTATCTCCTGAACAGTAGAGAAATCTGTATTGCTTTCGGATATGAGACTACCATTTACAATGACTTCGGGAGCAGAGCAGCCTTCTCTGCTCACGGTTTGTTCCGGTGTACCTACGTGAAGAACAGATGTAATTTTATTTTTTTTATTTCATGATCACTTTTGTTCGCATTTTATTACAATATACTACAGTATATTTTTCTAATGCATAAAAATCTTAGTTCTAAAATGTTTTTCGAAATTCTATATCGAAAATAATAAATTAAGAAAACTGAATTCATCATTTACTAGTATATTTAATATTAATTAATGTTTTTTCCCTTAGCTTGATTTCTTGTATCACTAAGTAAGTTTTACTTTGTACTTTTTAATCAATGTATTCTAAGTATATTACAATTTATGATCTGTATTCTTCGCTATGACAGATGATATGGAAAATAAGTAATATAAAAAAAAAAATTTTTAAGTCAATTCCTACTTTTTATTTTCACTCTATTGCAGAAAGTCCTTTACAAATAATTTTCATTCATTTTTTTAAGTATATCTATCGATCTTGGTAGATATATGTAATTTAAATCTAAAAAACTAAAATTAATTAATTAAATTTAATGAATGAATTGATATTTGAAAAACTTTATTAACATCCAGTGTCATCCCCTACAAGTTCAAAAAAAATTTACTTGAACTTGAATGGATGAATAAAAAGTATTTTATGAACGATTGAAAATTTGAACAAGATATATATAGGGAGAGTGTAAGCTAATAGAAGGAATTGAATAAACTGCAAAATGCCAATAAAAAATAAATTCCATGGGAGGAAATAAATTCCGCATGGGATTTTTATTATATAAAAATATTATAGAGAGAGAATATTATATATTATAGAGAGAAATTTATATATTAAGAGAAATATTATATATTATGGAAATAGAATATTATTGATTATGGAGAGATAACATTATATGTTATGGAGAGAAAAAATATTTTATTAAGCAATTAAAATACATAATGTAGGAATAATCAGAATTGAAAAAAAACAATTATATTTCCTCAATAAAAAATAGTTAAGACAGATTAAAAAAAGATTACCTGGTGGTAAATTTCCATGAATATCTTCGGCTGGATTGGTGACTGATTTTGGCCGAGTGGTTGGCTTTTTTTCTTTGGGGGTCCCTAAAAAGGGGTGTTGAAAATAACATAAATTTTATCTAAACTGCAATTTAGTTTCAGTATTACTATGACAAAATATCAGAATTGGCATTATTTTTTATTATGCATGATAATAGAAATAAGTCAGAATCAATTACTCGTTCAAATAAAGTATTGATACGAAAATGGGTTGTAACTATATAAATAATTATTGTTGGTTTTAGTTGATTATTAGTTTTATAATTATTCAATTAAAATGCATTATTTAAAATGTCTGTAATTTTTATTCTGTAAAAATATACTAAATGCTCCTAAGAATTTAGGAGCATCTTAGAAACATTTATCATCCTTTGTCTTAAATGCTAAATTTAAGGCAAAAGACTACAAATATAGTCAAGTGGACGACATGCTTGGCGAGTTTTTTTTGGCAAATTTTCTTTCTTTTTTTGCGAAGCTGCCAGGGATCTCGATGTAGCTATTACCATAATTTCCTGCTAATAATATGCAGCGTCGTGTAACCTGCAAAAATAATTTTTTTTTTTTTTAAAAAAAAAAAAATCTCAAATTATCAGTAGGTGATTCCGTCTGTTTTTTGACATGCCATATGCCAATTAAGTTCTATTTTTATACCCATGGCATAAAACTAACAAAACGTTTTCGTTTTTAAAGATAATTTTTGATACCATAATTATATTAATAAAATTATGTTATGAATCAACGGTAGTGGAAGACAGAAGTTAAAAGAATTATAATGAAAAGAAAAAAAAAAAAAAAAAAAAGACGTTATTTATTCCAATGATTTATATTTGCTAGAGAGATTAAAATTTTCTTTCGTATTACAGTTAGTTATTAACTTGGCCTCTTGCAAAGTGATTTTAATTCTAATCACAGGCTTTTTAATGCACTAGTTCATACTAATATAGGATGAAAGTCGCCTTTTGTCTACTTTTATTAAAGTGCGGTTTTACCATTGTTCCACAACTGTTATGTTTCTTTCGCTGCGTTTAGAGGATTTCTTATTTTCCTCTTACATAGAATTCTATACAAATGTTTTTTTGGGTAGAAGTTCATTGGGGCCTAATGGGCGAATGATTAGTGCTGTGACACAGGTTTTGGGTTCGAGTCCCAGCAGTACCGTAGATGTTTGGAATCCACTTTAAGCCGTAGGTACAGGTCTAAATATGACTGTAGAGAGTTGGTCGTAGAGCTGACATCCCTACTCCGTAAAAAGAAAACATCTCCTGTCAAGAAATCTGCTATTAGGAAGACGGTCTTAACCCACGAGGGGGCTGTTGCTCCAATGAAGACGAAGTTCATTAAAATTAATTTTCATGAAATTTTCGGAAAAATTTTTTTTTTTTTTTACAGATTATACAGAGATGACTAAAATCCACATGAAATTCTAAAGATTTTTAACGTATAATTCACGGATTATATGCAAGTAATTATGATTGCTTGACAAGTTTTTTAGGAAAGAAAAAATTTGGTAATCTCTCCATGGGATTAAAAAAAAGGGGGGCTCAATGCCCGTAATAATCAAGAAAGTTGAATTTCCTCTCTGATCTAGTGAATTTTATAATACGTGAAGATAACTTATTGTGATTATACACTATAAGTTAAACACTAACAATAAGTTATACACTAAAGATTAAACACTAACAATATGTAGCGACGCGCTAACTAATAAGTTAGCGCATCGCTAAATATTGTTAGTGTTTTATCATTTACTTGTTAGAATTTTAGTAAAACTCTATTTTAAAAAATGGCTGTATAAACGCAAAATTTTTCGGAATTTTTCAAAGTTTTTTTTTTTTTTCTGGATAAAGATAGGGCATATGAATAATATTTCCATGAAGGAAGTCATAAAAATTTAAATATGTAAATGCGAAACTCTTGATCTCTAAAAGTGAATATTATTCACTTTTTTTATAAAGGAAGAAATCGCGTTTAATATTTCAATTTTGAAATCTTGGATAAAAGTATATAGATGTTAGAGAAATAGATGTTTTTCAAAATGCTCTATTAACTTGAAATAGGGAAGAACTCAAGATTCAGTTTGGGTCCTTGTTCTTCAAAGAAACAAAAATCTAATATTTATTGAAGTAAACATCTTCTGTTGAGATCTATGATTTCCCATGAAAGTTTCTCCAGTTTCTTTTGTAAATTTTTTTTTTTTTTTTGCTAGAAAATACTTTAGAAAGATTTCGAAAATCTCTACATAGTTAAGATCCATAAATAAATTTATTGATCTCCAATTTGTTACAGATTATTTTGAAAACATTTGAAACATTGGTAAATGCAGATCCAAAATCGTTTTCGAGCTTTTGAGGATGAAATGAAATTATGTTAATATTTAACGTTAGTCTTTCAAATCCCAAAAAGGTATTTTCAGTAAAAAGGAATAACAAAAGAGTAAGAAAAATAAAAGCAAGGCTTTGTTTGTTAAATTCAAAGATTTGTTCAAATGCTTACCAACTTGTTTATATTCTGAACAGATAAATTCAATTGTCTTGGACTGGTAAATGGATAAAGAATAACTTTTTTAAAATCTTATATTTTTTTATTAGATTTAAAATTATTTGTAAACATAATAAATAACATAACTTGTTATTTTAATAAAATCCTTAGATTATAGTACATCGAATGATAGTGTCAAATTCACAAGAATAGCACGTTAATAACAGTAATTTTATATTGCCAAAGGTTTTCTATGCCTTTTAGTGAATTAAGTAATTTTATCCCATTAAAATATAACAAGACAGAGATAACAGAAATTTTCAAAGACAGATAAATTCAGCTTTATTTTAGAAAACAATTATTTTAAAATATTTTTTTGTTTCATTATTGATGATTTCATTTACCAACAACAATGTACATTTTATCAATCAAAATATTAAAACTTGCAACCATGCTTCCTCCTACGTACTGGCAAGAGCGCCCCCTGTGGCGTTCAGGAGAAATTGTTAGTTGGCCTACAGACTCTCACCCGAAAAGAAAGTATGCATGAGGTGGCATGATGTATCCGAGTTTCGGTTTTGGTTTAGAAGTGGAGTTCATCCACGAATCTATTATTATCTGGTCTGTAAAATGTGTTAAATATTGTATGTCTCTAATTGTATGTGTGTGGTGTTTGTGCGTGTTTACATAAAGTTACGAGTTCTCCAAAATGTGCTTCAAGTATGTCAACCCACACCCAGTTACAATCTGGTTGCCCAACATGCACATTACAAACTAACTTTAAAAGTGTAAGTCCCTTTGTTGCTAAAAGAGCCTTGAAGCAGCATCGACGTATTTAACTAAACTTGCTAGGTTGTTCGCTGCCTATTCCACCCAAATAGGTATAACTTTTTTAATATGTCGCATAGGGATTCGAACGTCCATATGATACAAAGCAAAGCGTGATTCGTCTGTAAAAATTAACATCTTTCATTTCTCAGTAGTCCAATGGCCATTGCGATTTGTCAAATTTAGATAGTTGACCACGGTTAGCGTGGAATGGTAAACATCCGGTTTAATGGCCAAAAACGGCCGAATCAATTACTTGTTAGTTTGGTTTGTCGCTCTACGGTTGCACACTTTATAATTAGACCGGAACCTAACGTGGATTCCGAACCACTAACAAACATCCACACCACCCCTCAGGATTCGAACTTGAAGCCTTACTTATTAGGTGCTAGTCAGATATAATATATGCGACAAAAATGCTTTGAAAGAAAAAAGTATAGCAATTAGTATGAATTTTTAATGCAGTTTTTCTTTTAATATTGTGTAATATAAAATTTTAATTATTAAAAATTGAAATTAATTTTATAGCAATTGAAATCCATTCCAAATTATTTATCCTCTCCTATGACGCCGCCCTTTTTTTTGAAGCCATCCTACTAGGCCGCTCACCAGTTTTCCACATTATCGGTGGTTGAACTACATACTTACTATGTCAAAGAATCATTGTAAGCATGGAAACGCAAACGCGACGACAATTCCACAGTCTTATGTATAATGGTCTATGTATTCCAACACATTCATTCCATCACCACTATTAAATTTACTGGTAATGGCAACCATTGTAGCATCACTGCGCACTGTAGCACTGTTTGTATGTATATTTTCGTACAAACCAGCCAACAAAGATTCCACTCACCTCTGCCATTAATAATCCTTACCGCCTAGTGTCTTATATTCAACTCAATTGTTTCGAATAGCGTTATCTGACAAGTTTATTTGCATATGCATGTTGTGAACAGTTGACAAGATTTATAATCTCCAAAATGCTTTTATATGGCCATCATCACAATCTGCCCTTTGTCGAAGTCAATAAATCCTTATCACTCTGCATATTACAAGGATCCGAATTACTGCTTGGCAAAGCATGGGCGCAGATATCTATCTATCTATCACCATAAGATCTAACCATTTGATTGGTCCTTCAGACAACTTCAACTGCTTAACGCACTGGCGGTTTTAATACTTAGGCTGATCGGTGCATCTACACAGAGACATTTTCCGCCAGTCTAGTTAAATTTTATCTGATAAATTAAAATGGTTTTTTTGTGTACAATGATTTTGCAATTTTAGTCAAATATCTAGGAATACCAGGAAGTTTTACTCTTTGATGATTAATTTTATAAAGGAAAAATTAAGTTGGTGTGTTTTAATGAGTATTGTGTTTAAAATTGAATTGTTAAGGCACAAATGAATTAAAAAAATGCCATGCAATTTTGAAGAATGTCGATTATTTGTAATGGTTTAAAATAAACTGAATAAATAATATAGATATTTATTATCCTTATTTAATCTTTACACAATTTTAAACACGTAAAAAGAAAACAAAACACCTTTTGTTTCGGAATCTGCCAGTAGGCAGACGACCATGGTCCAACATGGACTGTAGTGCAGGGAGTTAGTTAGTTCATTAATTACATTAAAACTACTCAGCCTTATAGTCTTCTTAAACATTACAACTTAGTCGCAGGTATGTCACAATATGTTTTTCCATACCGATTAGATTAAGCAGTTCATTGATTTTTAAATTCCCAGTATAACTGAAACCATCTAATGAGAGATGGTATTCTTTCAGCATTAAAATTTTAGTGGGTTTTTTTGTGTGCTTAATATATTATACTTTATTACTCTTATATTTAGTTATTTATAATAAAGTTAATAGTTGTAGATGAATTCTGCAAATTGCAGAAGAAGTTTTGCATAAATGTTTTCTTCAAATATTAATCAAAATTTATTAATTGACCAACATTAACTTCTATACAAGACTTAGTAAGGTTTTACGAAGGTTAATATGTGTAATAATCCAATAAATTTTGTTTTTAAATTGATTTCTCAAATCAAAATGCTATATATAAAATGTTGTATGGCAGAATCAATCTATTGTTTAATAATCAATCTATTGATATAATCAATCACATTTGTTTGAAACAACAGTACAAAAATATTTAAACGTATCACTTCTTTCAAAAGTGTAATTATTTACTTGTAAGCGATTCATGTAAGGATTTCTTTCATAACTATCATATATTTCAATCTAAACAATTAGTCTAAAAACTATAAATTTATCTTCAAATGATACAAAGATTTCAAAGAAATCTGATTTAGTTCTGCCAATGGTATTAATATTACCAGCATATAACAGAATCCATTCACATTGAAAAAGTTTGACTACCAAACCAAAAACCAAAGTAATAAATAATTCATTATTTTTATAAAAATGAAACCTGATAAATATGAGAACTACGTGAAAAAAATTCCATTTTACCTTATCATTCTTTCCTACAGCATTTCCGAAATTGAAATTTTATAGGATGGATACCTATCGGGCAAGGTATTCGTGGCATCGAAAATTGCTTTGGTGCATCATGGAAATCAATCTTGACATTCTGCCTCTGGTTTTGTAATAGAAAACTTCTCGATTTGCCGATGGGAAGAGATGCAGATAGGAATTGATCAAGATATCAACATTTACTTCCTAATCGAAATCTCTCCCCTGAAGCAAAAGGAACTGTTATTGAATTAGGCGGCTTTTCCACTAACTGTGAAATAATCAGGACGAATCGATATCAGTCACAGATTGGAATTTTTTTTTTACTTCTTCATTCCAATATTGATTCTAACGGTTGCCAAGTTCTGGCAGATATATTTTTTAATGTGCTAATTATAAATTACGAAGTTCTGTTGGATAGGAATGATAATAATGTTTGAAAAAAACTTTTTTTGATCTTATTAAAGATGGTTTTGGTTTTATTTATAAATCAAACAGGATTTTTAAAATTTTTGTTCTGATACTTTTAGCTTGCCATTGGATTGAGATTTGCTAAGAATAACAGGCTAAGGCGATGTCTATGGAGCATGCATAACTTTGATTGAGGTTAAAAGATTCAGAATATTTGTGCTGTGCAGAAGGTAACGATTTAAAATTTCTTTAGTGGATGATAAACAATTTGACATAAGTCATAACAATCGAATTATAACAGTCAGTCGAATTATTTTTAGGAAAGGAGTTGTTTTTACATTTTTTTTATTTCTGCAGATGAGGTTAAAGTTCGTTGAATTACAATTGGGATAGGACATTTTTTAAGTTCTTGTTGTCTCTGAAGGCAAAATTCCGAATCGAGGGTATTGACAGTAAACACATTTAGATTGGGTAAGACAGTTTGTGTCAGAATGGGCAATATTTACAAAAATTTAAACAAACTTGTTTTCCACAGTAAGTGTTTTGAGAATGTCCATGTGAAGTTGGGATGTAACGTCTTACATAGCAGTTGAAGTTAGAACTTTATGCGGAAATACATTGGAAATCTCACAGAGGTTTTTGAAATAATAATTCTTCAGATTAAATACAAATTTATAATGTTATTATTCTTATATCAGTCGTTCTACAAATGTGGTTCTAAACCAACACCGTTTGATAACTCGAGGATCCTTTTTAAAGTTTAAAAGTTACATTAATTATAATTAATTGTATAGGCAACTGTTGATAACACGTTTTTATTAAGATAATGTATAACTTGATGTTGACTAATGAACATAAGATAATATATAACTTGATGTTGACTTAAGATAATATATAACTTGATATGATGTTGATAATACACAACTTGATGTTGACTAAAATATAATCAACATCATTGAGAGGGAAAAAAAAAAGGTACGGACAGTGTATCGCAAATCGACCAAAATTTAAGTAATCCCTTCAAGGTTCTCTAGAAAACCGTAGATCCTAGTTAATAGGAACCACTATTCTACAAGATAAAGGAAATCCAATATGGAGTTCTGTAACTCTGATAATGCTGAGCTCCCGGACTCAACGTGTGTTTGGTTTTAAATACAGATATTTCCTACAAGAGTTATTCGTTAGACAGATAAATTTAGATTTGTTTTCCTTCAATTTCAGAATTCAGATTTCCTACAATTACTGTATTTCTGCAAATGGAAGTAAGGCTAAAAATAAGTGAGATTTTTCATAATTCATCCTAGGAACTGAGAATACCATGAGGTTACCAGTAATTTGAATATAACTATATGATTGGTGGCATGAATCCTAAGAAATCTGCCATTCTCATAAGTTTTTACCAAATGTTCTAAAATATCTAGCATTGATTTCAAGTGCATTTCAAATCTTTTGGTCGTCTAAATATGATTCTTTTTTTTTTTTTCTTATCTTACTTGGTAGACAGCAGTATCTAGACGAAGTCCAAGAACTCGTGTAGTCTCATGAAAGGAGGGAAAGGGAGGAGGGCAGCGTCTATTGTGATGGAGCATCCGTAGGTAGAAGTCTGACTTGACTCCGTGCCACTGAAGACGGAGTGAAGTGCCTTCCGGGAGGACTTTTAGGTTGGAACTACTCCGCCCAGAAAACTCCCACCAAGAAGTCCGACTCAAGAGCAAGATGCTGAATATCACAAACGCCATCGAGTCTCCCCTTTTTTGAAGCAGTGTCTGCAACAAAACCGCCGATGGATTGAACCTCCGCCCTAATTCTCGCCAGAGGAGCTACGAGTCGGGCAAAATTTGATTCTAAAATAATCTATGATTTGTAAACTACCCTTTAAATAAAGTACTCCACTTGCGAATATAAACTCATCATATTTATCAAAGTTAAAAATGTAATATTTGTTAAAACATGCCCGAACTTTAGAATGATTGCAAATCGAAACAATTAAACCGATAAAAAAAGGAAAAATATAAATTAAAGAAAATATAAGAGAAAAATAATGTAATAAATAAAATAATAAAATATAGGATGAGCCATAGCTCAGGGAATTAAACCGATAAAAAAAAAAAGGAAATTAAGGAAATATATATATATATAAAGTATAAAAATCCCACAAACAATTGAACAAATCATCATCAGCACATGCCGAAAGCATTATTGAGCGATTGCGTAATTTGTTTTATTAAAATGTAAATATAAAATACAAGGGATGAAAATATGAAGAGTATAAAAAATAAATATGCTGACGAATTCCTTCAATCTCTGAATTTAAAAATATTCCACTCAGCACCGCATATGTTTCTATTCAAGATATTGAGGTTTCCCTGTCTTTATGATATACTAAAGCATGAATTTCGCAACAGGCACAAATATATCATCCTCAATATAAATATATTAGACATCTATCAAAACATCATAAATTTCCATCAGTTGTAATGAATATTCTGAGAAAATACAAATGCTTTCATCCGTACGATGTAAATAATAAATGAGGAGAGAGAAATACATTGTAGAAGTGTTGCCATTTTTCAGAGTAGTTGATACATATTTGGAAAGTAAAATTAATCAATTCCTTTTCTTAGCGTTCCATTTCTCAGATGAAAGCAACAGAAATAAAAAGAGCTTTTGGTTCTAGGATTTTGCAGATCTTTTCTTTATAGTACAGAATTAAATTACAACCCTGAGATTTATTGGAGAAAAGAACATTGTAAAAGGTCAAGGATACATAGATGAAGATGAGCTTGAGGAATTCTATTTCAGGACGCCATTTTTTTCTCTTCTTCCTTTTGCGTTCGAAAAAGATAAAAACCTGTGTCCTTTTTTTCTCGATACTTTTTCGGCTACCTAAAATTGCGCGGGGCTTTTATTTGTTTATTTATTTACTGATATCATCGATCATAGTAAACAATAGAAGAGAGAAAGTTGAAACCTAAAGATTGCCATTGTTGTAGTTATTATTACTAAAAACGGTAATTTATTTTCTTCTGTTGCAGGAAAACGTTGTCAGCAAACCATTAATCTCTTCTGATTTCCGGTGGCAACATAAAAAATCAATTCTCATGTAGCAAATGGAAAAATCGATACATTTTTTTTTACTCTCGTTCACAAAAGAAAAGTGTCGTATTAAAGTAATTTTGAAGGCCCGTTAAAGAACGTTAATAAAAATAAAATGAAATGAAAGCCATTCAAAACGTTAAATTTATATCCGTATTCGGATTTAATGAGCCAGCAACAAAAAGGTTCCGTTGATTTATGGTGCAAATGAAAAACTTGCACTACGTAAATGGCCCTTACTTAATTATGTTAACAATATAACTTAGCAATTGTGGTGTTTTATAATTTATAACCAGGAGCCTGGTCTGTATTCAGTTTTATTATTAATTTTATTTTGAAACAAAACTTTCTGTCGGCGCAGGGAAATTGCGTTTAAAGCATTATGAATGGTTTTGGTAATTAGATTTTTTAAAAAAGAGCCTTATGGTTCGGCAGTTCTCTGTTGATTCCACATTAAAGGAAACACTGTTATAATAAAAATAAATGGCTGGGGGATTTTTTTTTTTCTATTTTTGAGCTGACGACAGTAGAAAAAAAAATGGGATTTTAAAAAAATCTGTTGGAATTTAAAGAATTGTGTTAGAAAAATAAAATTTAAAAACCCATTTTGTCATCTATTATACTACTGTACCCAAAAGTAAAATCAAGTTTCAATTTAAATTTCCCGGGCATATGGAATTTCAATATTTTTTTTAGGTTATTGGCACTGTCCTTGACATTTGTGTGATATTTCAAGTCAAAATATTCATTAGTATTTGAGTTTGCTTTGTGAGACACTAAAAGTGATTTCGGCGATTTTTGAAATGCCTGAATTGATTAAGCAAAGAACTTGCATTAAATTTTGTTTGTGGAATGAATATTCGTGTGCAGAAACATATAAAATGTTGCAGAAGGCATTCGGTGCGCAAACTATATCGGAAAGAAATGTTTGCAAGTGGTATAAACAGTTCAAAGATGGCAGAGGAGGAAGTCGTCTTCTCGACGAAGCTCGACCCATCGAGGAAGTCGACGAACGTGGACGTGAGCTGGACGTGAGCTGCTTGCGAAGTCGACGAAGCTCACGTCCAAAAATGAAAACCATATTGTTCCACAACTTCCGTATTCAACTGATTTAGCAACGTGCGACTTCATTTTATTCTCTAAATTCAAAAGACCACTCGGGGACACCGTTTTCGATTGAACCGTAACACCGTGAGTCGATTGAAGAAACTCAACGTGAATCGGCGCCCGCTTTGAAGTCCATCCCGGCCGATGACTTTTTAGCATGCATTGAGGATTAGAAAAAGTTGGCATAAGTGCATTGTGTCCGGGGGTGATTACTTTGAAGGGGATGAAATAAATTTGGAAGAATAAATAAAGAGTTAAAAAAAATATTAAAATTGGTCTTACTTTTTGAGCACAGTAGTATTCCATTTTATTAGTAATTTTATTTTGAAACAAAACTTTCTGTCGGCGGGAGGGGAAATTGCATTTAAAGCATAAAGCATTATGAATGGTTTTGGTAATTATATTTTTTAAAAAAGGGCCTTATGGTTCGGCAGCTCTCTGTTGATTCCACATTAAAGGAAACACAATTATAATAAAAATAAATGGAGATTTTTATTTTTATTTTTGCAGCTGACGAAAGTTGAAAAAAAAATGGGCTTTTTAAAAAAACTGTTGGAATTTAAAGAATTGTGTTAGAAAAATAGAATAAAACCGTTTCTCATTTATTATATACGCATATTTGTATTTATAAAATAGAATGCAATTATTAATGTAGCATTTGGAAAGTGTTGCCTCATGGATAAATAGCTCCACGTGAATAGTTAAAAAAAAAAAAAAAAAATAAAAATCTAGTGGACGCCAGCCAGATGTAAACATCCTGTCTGCGTGGGCTTCAGCTGATCGGAGGAGACAGGAAATGTAACACCGTCAGTGTGCGTTTCGTTTTGAATAAAAAGTGTGTATTTTACAGTCCACTATTGTGCTATGTGTTTTATTCTTAGACCATAACAGAAAGTTTTATGATTAAAATACGAACATTCATGATTTAATTGAACGCCAATAGTTATAATCTTACTGAGTTTTTGATCTAGATAAACAGTTTCAACCAGACAAACGAGTTGAACGAAAAACTATCCTAGCTTATTCCATAGAAGAACAACATGAACCTTCTTCTTTTTTATTGGAGCAACATCTCCTTGGTGGGCCAAAGCCGTCTGCCTATTGGCAGATTTCGATTGGCAGATTTTCGATTTCTTTTTTTTTTTGTTTAGAATTGTCAGTCCAACAGTATTATTAGATCGAGACCTAAGGTTTAAAGTGGGTTCAAAAACTACTACGAACATCCATGGAACCGCCGGGACTCGAGACTGAAACCCATGGCACCGAGCTCTACTCACTCGGCCATTAGCCTCCATAGTATAATTCATTTTGTCAGGAAGTTTCTCTTTAAACTCTAACTGGAAAAATAAAGGCGATGAAACTTAGTTGCTTAATCCGTGGGCATTCTTTTCCAAATAATTATTGCACTCAAAAATATCCACCATTTTGAGCCACCGAAGTATTTTATCGATTATAAAAGGGTTAACAAGCTTTTCATGATTGCATATGTCTATGCTCTCGCATTGTAAAAAAATATTTTTAATTGAATGAAAAAAAGTTTTAATTTAATGTTAAAATATTTGAAGGATAAGGATTCAGAAGAATTAAAAAAATTTAATTAGAGTACAATACTAAACATTTACCAAATTATAAATGTTAAACTATAGTCCTATGCCCGGTGCCATGGATGGTTGTAGTTTTTCGAAATCCATTTAAACCGTAATATGACTAATATAAACCGATTTAATATGACCGTAGAGCGTCGAGCGAAGGGCTGACAATAATACCCGCAAAAAAAAACATCCCCTGTCCGAAATCTGCCAATAGGCAGACAGCCTTGATCCACCATTTGGCAGTTACGTCAATGAAGAAGATAATATAATTGTTTGTTTTACAACGAGGCTATTAGATGCAAAATAGTTTTGTTGTTTCTTATCCCACTTGGTCAACAGAAACATCTAGACCAAGTCCAAGAACTCGTGTGGTCTCATGGAAGATGAGGGAACGAGGGGGGGGGGGCAGCTTCTGTTTCTATGGAGCACCTGTAGGTAGAAGCACCTGCAGCTCTGACTTGGCTCCGTGTCGCTGAAGAAGGAGGCCAGTGCCTTCCCGCGAGGACCTTACGGGAACTACCCGCATTTGCGTATCATATGGGAGAAAACCCGGTAGATAGTCCACTAGATAGTCCGACTAACGAGGGAAGATGCTGAGTATCATAACCGCCTTCGAATCTCCTCGTTCTTTGAAACAGTGTCTACAACTAGCCGCCAGAGGATTGAACCTACGTCCTAACACTCACCAGCAGTGCACTTTTCCACTGATCCATGAGTGGGGTGCAAAATAATTTTGCAATTCCTCATTATTATTGGCGCAACAGCCCCATGGTGGGCTAAGGCCATCTGCTTACAAACAGATTTCGAAACATGATATGTTTTCTTTTTATGGGGTTGCAGGTGAGCCCTACGCCCCAACAGTCATGATAAACAGAGGCCTGTAGTTTTAAGTGGATGCCGAATCACCATAAGCAACCATGGCACCTCCACGAATCGAACCTTAAACCTGTGGCACTGAGCATCCAGATCACTCTGCCATCAGCCGTAGTTTTAGCTGTTAGATTTATAAAAATATATAAAAGGTTTATATGCTTATGATAAATGCTAAAAGAAAATATTTAATTTATTCTCTAAGTATTAAATCCGTTTTCTTCTAAAAATTCCTTCCACTTTGTAAATGGATCTTAGAAATATATATTTCTATAAGATTTTCGGAGAAGGAATTTCCCAGATTTTTCTTAACAAACAATTTTTGTTGTTTTATCCCTTTGCCTCAACAAAATTCACGCATTAAAATAATCCATAGCCATAATATTTGAATAAAAATTCACTTATATATTATCCATTATTTTAAACATTCTTCTTTTATGTATATCATTGAGTAGACAAATAAATTATTCATATTATAAAAATATGCCTTTCAACTTATCTTATTCACAATTTATAATATTATTTTTTATTCGCAATATTTACAGCGGCAACATAATTTTTTTTTTTTAATTTTGAGATCCTTACGTTTATAAATACATATATATATAGTATGTTACTAAAGAGTGAAATTATTTCTTGTTTTTTATTTGATTATGAATTTTTTTGTCTTATGCACATAATGGGTTTTGCTATAAATAATATAAGGAGAAGGAAAATAGCTTATAATGTAAAATGTAACTAAAACGTCTTAAAATAAAAAAGAACAAAGATTGTTTCGTAAAAATTTTTCAACTTGGTAGGACAACTAAAAACCATAAATAAACATAATATTAGTCTTTCTGAATAATGTATAAATACAATCTTATTTTTAATAAAACAATGATGAAAACTGTCTAATATTCATTTGTTATTAAATATATTCGAAATAATTTATACAATATTTTACTTAAGAAAATAATAAATGATTTTTTTTTTTGTTTGGAGCAGAATTTTTCTTACAATACAAGAATTCTTTTCATGTAGTCTTTTGTAGTACATTTATTACCATCAAATGCAATAGTGATGTGCATGTTGTGTCTAATCCTCATTATCCTGCAGTGCGAAACGGACAACCCATGAGTAGACTATTCATGGATAGAGGAAAAGTGGTAGCTTCTGTTGTGAAGGAACACCCGTAGGTAGAAGTCTGACTAGGCTCCGAGTCGCTGAAGAAGGAGGGCAACGCCTTCGGGCAGTATTTTTAGGGACAACTACCCCGCATCGTATGGGAGAAAACTTGGAAAACTGCCACCAGGTAGTCTGACTCGCGAGGCAAGATGCTGAACATCCCAAACGCCATCGAGTCTCTTTGTTTTTGAAACAATGTCACAACAAAGCCACCAGCGGATTGAACTTCTGCCCTAATGCTCACCAGAGGCGCACGTTAGCACTGAGCCGCAAGTTAGACGCAACAATGATTATACTATGGTATTGGAAGTCTGGGTTTGTAAAGATTTTTCTTATAAACTTATAAAAATATCTTTTAAGTATGAAAAGAAATTTTTAGTATGAAAATAAACTTTTATTGTTATATTATTTTGTAGAGTATAGCATTTTTTATTTCGATAATGCAAGAGAAATATATCAAAAGGTAAACATATTTTTTTTTTTAATTCCAAACGGTTAAGAAGATATTTCTAAAATCTAAGATTCAAATTTTGTGCAAATCATTAGATTAATTTTTGTATGTAGTAAATAATATTCTTGTTCCTTTACTGGAATCTAAATTTTAATTTACAAATGTCTTCCTAAAATATAACGAAAACATCAGAGCGGAAAAATATATAGCATCCTACATTTAAAAAAAATTTTTACGTAAATGTTTAACAAGAGCATTTATATACTAAATACTTATTGCACAAATCAAAAACTCTTTTTTTTTCTCATCGCTTGACACAACGTCAACACAGGAAATGAAGCAAAGGGAGTTAGTTGTCGCTGCAACCGCCATCATACATTAGTTCGAATCGAAAGAAGAGAAAATAGATTCATTCTACTTGTCAAATTATCCATTCAAAGTAATCATCAAGAGGAAGTTCGCTCAATAAAAGTGTCCGGTCGACAGTTAACTAAAATTAACGGAAGCTCTGAGTACATTATTCATGTATTTAGAAGAATCATTCATTATTCATGCAACTTCTGATCATTTCAAACACTGGAAGTTAATTATTGCAGTTTTAAATTATCGTTTTGGCAACAACTTTGAACTTCATTTGAATAAATGAATTATTGGTGTTTACGAAACTTGAACTAATTTTTCTGAGTGTAGAAAAAATGTAAATGGTTTATTGTAAGCAGTGAATAGAATTAATTATTTATGTTTAAAATACTTTACACTTTTTTTTACGTTTTTTTCATTAACATTAAAACTAATTAATTGGTGTGGGATCATTTAGGGTAATGAGAAATTCTAAAATGAATTCATTAATTTAGTTAAGTTAGGCTAAACTAAAAAGTTTTAAGTGAAATTAGTTTCTTATTATATATACAATTCAGTTTTTTTTTCAATACGTACGACTATTGGCTTGATTTCAAACTTAATTTTTTTCTCTAGAGTACTCAAACAAGTTGCATCTAAGTTCACAGGAGAACTGCTGGCCATTCAAAAGGCACTTGTGGACTATCTGAGTCTACCACCATCACAACAAATGGATGGAATTACTATCTTCACTGACTCAAGGTCTGCCTTACAGGCTCTTAATAAAGGTTTCTCAAGTATAATCTTGAAAATTATATCTCTTTTGCAACAAATCGACTGCTTGCACAGAATGTGTATCTTACAATGGATCCTTGCTCATGTGGATTTGGAATTTAATGAAATTGCAGATTCTTTGGCGAAGAATTTCAGAAGTCTGGATCAGACGGACATTCTTACTTCCCTTGCAGATTCAAATGCCTTGGCAAAATCTAAACTTATAATTCCTTCCAAGATTAAAACAAAATACCAAATTACAGAACTAAATGTCGACAGGAAAACAGCTACAACTCTCACAAGAATAAGTATGAAGCACCACAAAAAATATGAAAATTTCTGCTGATTGCATTAAAACATATAAAAATGTGGCAACTGCCCAGATGTCGAGCTGATTTGATTGTCCATGTTTGATTGCCCAGCTGTTGCAACCTTCATGCATTGTCTAGACTCTACCTCGGAAGAGGATTTACATTCCCAGTTGGCAATCAACATAGCCAATGTTATTCTGGAGCACCACGACATTTGATTTTCTTGTACTCTTCAGGGGATACGACAACAACAACAACCAAATAAATCATTGATAAATTAATTATTTAATACATCAAATTAAAATGTTTTAAATACCATGGTACAATTAAAAATGATGTAATCCAAAAGACTTTGTTTCAACCACAGATAATAAAGTAATAAAAATAATAAATTTCGTTAAAAATTCTTCAGCAATCATTATGCATAAAAATTAATCGATAACAACTTCACATCATTATCTAAGTGTAGGTTATTAAGAATGGTCTTGTTTTAAATGAACTATTGTCCACTATTTAATTTGTATCCACAACAACTAATTGCATAGCTGAAAATAAAATGTACAATTTTAGCATTTATGAAAAAAATCTTTTAAAAAGAAGAACATCCCATATTTGATATAAATTCATTCATGGAGATTAATTTTTATTAAACTTACCTATTTTCAGAAATTTATATTCTTAAAATGAAGTTAACTGGAAAAAAATTAATTTATACACTTTCACTTTATACCAAGAAAAAATTAAAAAAAAATGAATTACAAGCTTTTGATTAAAAAATTATTAAGTTAATTTTCCTCCTACTAAATTTCATTAATAGCTCAAGTCTTCCGGGAGGTTTATATATTCACATACAAATATTCCGGCAGACTGAGAAATTAATTATCGAGAAAAAAAATTCAAAATTGTAAACCATTAATGATTGTATTACTTCCACTGGTAACTTTAATAAAAGAATACTGAAATGATCCCTAATAAAATGTAAGGAAAATGTAACAAGCTGAGTTGTAGTTTTTGATTTCAATTCAAAAGAAAATTGATTAGTTGTTGTTTTTATATTTGCTATTTGTTAATAGTGAAGAATTTTAAATTTTGTTTTTGTGTGGGCATATTTTCTTGATTAAAAAAAGTGGAAAAAGTTTTGTCAAATTCTTAGAAAAAAATATTTAAAAAAGTTTCCTTATATTAATTGATCTTTTTTATCTATTTAGAACAATCTTATGATTAAAAAAAATTATTCGTATTATTTTTTTTTTTTTCATTTTAACGTATTTTTTAAAGTAAATTAAATTTTTGCTATGGTTTTATTTTATTTATTATTGAACATTTTCTTTTTACGAGTAAAATTCTCAGTTAATTTATGGAAATCTTTTTCATATAGTTCCGAACTGTTTTTTACAATGCTTAAATTTATTAATCTATTATTTTTTTTTACTTTAGAATTGAATATAGTTTTAGATGAAATTGTTTTTATGGGACTTAATATAACTGAACTTAGTTTCTCTTTAAATAATAATACTAAGGAGAATTATTTTATTTATTCATTTAAAATAAGAGAAAGGTTTTTGCATAGATGCCACAAATATCTTTTATTATTATTATTATTATTTCAAGAATCCTCATTAAGAATTTCAATTGAAATGATTTTACACAATTTAGTATTTTTCTGAAGATAAACAAAATAAAATATCTAAGAAGAAGTATTAATAATCTCTAAGCAAAACACTTTAATTGAAATCAAATCAAATGATTAATTCAATTTATTCAGAAAATGATTTGAGAAATTTTAAATAGTTCTTTTTAGTTGATTTCATCAAAAATGTCTGTCTGTGACATGGCAAAAAATGTTATAAATTATGTTCTATTCAAAAACTAAAAGCAAGCTTATTTTTTAAACCTTTTACTTGCATCTTTTAGAACAATTATTTTAAACTGAAAGACTGTAATTTTTTTTGGTTTTCTTGCGAATTATTTATTTTATATAGGTTGCAGTTCATCAGTAAGTCAGAAATAATATAAAAATAAAATTTTTTAAATGTTATTTTTACATATTAAACATTATAAATGGTAAATGGAAAAAAAATTTAGTTTTAAATTTTTAATTTAAAAATCACATTAAATCATGTCGCTCTACGGTCATTTTGTGCACACTTAAGGTTAGTTAGCCCGGGACCTACATTTTAACGTAGATCCCGAACCACTCACAAACATCCCCTGCCACTGTCAGGACACGAACATGAAGCCTGTGGTACCAAAGGCCAGAGAGCTAGCTACTTGGCTATCAGGCCACCAGTTAAATCTTAAAAGCAGTTTGATTCGAATACTAATAGTTCTAAAAGGAAAAAAAAATTCCAAAGACATTCGTACGAAATCTATTTCCTGTAAGAAACTATCATATTTTCAAGCAACGTAAGAGTTGTTTGAGAATTTCATATAAAATTTTAGCAACTATATTTCAAAAATCTAAAAAAAGGAAAGCAAAATCCCACCATAAAAAATGCTTTTTTGTGACATAGAGGAACTCTGGCGTAGGTGATTGTCAGGCGAATACCATGTTTTTGAAGAGCCAGCGATCGGAGACGAAAAACGAAAAAGTTCGCCAAAGCTGCCACAGTACCGAGAGAACCTATTTCGGAATGCAAAGTGTATGAATCTAGTTTCCAGAAATGCAGGAATGTTAAAAAAAAATTTTAAAAAAAGAGAAAAGCATGGAAATAAAAGGATTATTTCGTCGCAAAATTCTTGCTTGGAGATTTTTTGAATGTTCCAAAATATTTAAGAAAGTCCTTTTCTTTTTTCATCTAATAACTTTCTGGATTAGTTACAAAAAAAAAAAAGTTGAACATGATTCAGAAAGTTCATGAAATTTGCATTAGAGATGTTAAATAATTTAATCAAAACAAAGCATTATAACAAATGATAGAACCTATGATAGAGTTTAATTAAGCTTATTTTTAACGTCACAAAAAGCATTTATTTTAAAACTAAAAACTAATGTGTATACTTACTTATTTACAAACATTTCCTTAAATAGTTAACTATTTGAAGTAGTTTAAATTTGTATTAGGTAGTTCTTTTAGGGGGCCTGATGTCTAAATGATTAACGGTCTGGTGCTCGATGGCATAGGATTCGAGTCCCAGAGGTGCCATGGATGTTCTGTTTTTAATGCAATTGAAGAACAATATATATTTATATTTTTGCATTATATTACAAAAATTACTTCTGGTTTAATCATTAATTTATTATTTGTCATTACTATCGAATACGCATTTAATTTATGTTTATACTAAATTTTTTTTTATGCCACTTGGTAGAAAGCAACATCTAGACGTCCAAAAACCTGTGCGGTCTCATGGAAGGAGAAAGGGGGAAGCTTCTGTAGTGACACAGCACCCATAGATAGAAGTCTGACTTAGCTCATGACGCTGAAGAAGGAGGACAGTGCCCTCCGGCTACCGCATTTGCGTATCGTAAGGGGAGAAAACCCGAAAAACTCCGACCAGGTAGTCCGACTAAAGTGGCAAGATGCTAAACATCACAAGCGCCATCGAGTCTTCTCTTTTTTTGAAACAGTGTCTACAATAACGCCGCTAGCGGATTGAACCTCAGCGCTAAAGCTCACCAGCGGCACATGTTGCCACTGAGCTATGAGTCGGGTTATGCTTATTTAAATACATGTAAGACTGAAGTTAATTTTATCTGATTACGTATTAATTTAAATTTGATTTATCTGAATATATATTAAGAAAAGAAGTCTAATTTATAAGAATAAAATTTTACCATTTTTTTCTTAATTAAATTAAAAATATATACGGATGATATGTCGGATATTTATGTTGTTGTCAGTTTTAGTTATAATATCAAAAAAAGTAAAAAGTAAAAAATAATTAGTTCCAAAGATCCCTTTATTGTAGATTTATTATTACAAAAACAGGCAACAGCAACTTTATAAATTAAATGTAATAAAGCTTCAAAATAATAAGATTACTAAATTAAATAACTTATTAGTCTGCATAGAAGAACTGACTTGAAATACACACGATTTCCAGCAGTTTATAAATTATGGATAGGATAAGTTCTTTTAAAATGCATTTGCATGCATTTTTAAAAGTAAAGGCATTTTCTAACAAAAATACGTGCACCAAACTGAAGAAGAATTTTCTACAATTCTAATTCTAGTAGAAATGAAAACTTTGTTTATACTAAGGAGAGCAAAAGTAAAAAAGAGCCAAAAATATATCTGCGAATCTAACTTTTAAGCAATTTGATTCCAAAACTCATTAGTTTCTTCTTTTCTGAATTTAAAATTCTTACGAGATGAAGAAGATTTCTTATTTTGAGAGAAGTTAAATTAAGAAACTTCGCTGTCCATCGCGAATGTTTGTTTTAAGCTTTCGTATTGTCAGAAGAATTCAAATTACAACTAAATAGCTTTTGTTTTTTTTTGTTTGTAAACTTTATAAAAGCGTAGGTTTGTAAACAAATTTAATTTACTTTTGCTTTAAAAAAAAAAATTGTGCAAGATATATTATTTGAAGAATCCGTAAGATAATATAAATAAGATCATGAATTGACAATCTGTTTTTTTTTCTTTGCAAGCAATCATTTATTTGTTCGCTTTAATTCAAATTTGTTTTTGAAGAAATCTGTTTATATTTTATAATCAACTTCAAATCGAGATAATTGACAGATGAAAAGAGAATTTAATGCCAAAAAATAAAAATATTTTCTCTTAGAAAAATTTCCCAACTAAAGTTTTTAAATTTCATGAACTTTGATCTATAGTACCAAATTTTATAGCCATTTTTTTATGTAACATAGGTGAACCTTATGTACCCCATATACTAATACCTCGAACAGGCTCTCCGACGGATGATGAGAGAAGGACAGTGTCTTCGGGGATAACATCTGAGGGTAACTACCCCGCATTTGTGTGCCATACGGCGAAAAATTCCACCAGGCGCCCGAATATCGATGCGAAATACTCTTTTTATACATATTGTCACATTCGCCAGGGATTCTCGTTTTTTAAAGCAGTATCAGCCAATGGATACGAACCGAGGTTCTTCTGTACGTCAGTTGTATCACGTCAGTACTGGGCTATATTGATTTTGATACCTGGAGCTATATTTCTCTGGAATACCACAGGAAGGAAAGGTCCTTTGAGAACCATTGGTTAGAGATATTAAAATTAAAATTGCTCGTTATTAACTAAGCTCTTTATTTCTTGAATTTTTCTGAATCTTAAATTTTTACTCATATATTTTTTAATTAATATAAAAAAGTAAAATATATTTTGATAATAGCTGAAGCTGGGAGAAAATATGCTGTATCTGTTAGTACATGAATCAGTTCTTCTACAAAGGTTTTCTAAAGCGTTTTTTTTTTTTTTTAGTGTAGATAAAGATATAATATCTCTATGTTTGTCAGTTGATTAAGACAATATCATAATACTTAGATCATACGTTTCTAAAAAGAATATGTTATATCTAGTTATCAAGAAAATATCAAAACATTTTGGTCTGAACATCAAAAAAATCCCGACTCATGGCTTAGTTTTAACTTTGCATAACAAGTGTGCAAAAGAGCTCAACTTCGAATCCCTGGCGGTGATCCGTCATAGTCACTGCTTTCAGAAATGAATGGACTCTATAGCGATTGCTGCAATGTGTGCTAAATGTCTTCCATTGTTAGTCATGTTACCTAGTGGGATGTTTTCTGGGATTCCTCCCATACGGCACACAAATGCGAGAAAGTTATTATTAAAGATCCTCCAGGAAGGTAATGTACTTCTCTCCTCTCCCATAGGTGCGGCCTGGTGGCCAATTGGCTAACGCTCTGACCTTTGGTTCCGCAGGCTTCAGGTTCGAATTCTGGCGGTGGCATGGATGCTTGTTAGTGCTTCGGAATCCCCTTTAAACTGTAGGTCCCGCTCTTAATGACGAGAGATAAACCAATCCAAACCTCCCCCATAGGTGGGCTATTCGTGGCATATGTAATAGTAACGTGAGTTTACTGATGTTCCACAAAAATAAATAAATAATTTAAAAACGAACTTAACAACCAATGCTGCAGCAAAAATAAATAAGTAATTGCATAAACATCGAATAATAACAAAATTGCAAAAAAAAAAAAAAAAAAAAAAAAAAAAAAAAACATTGAGTAATAGAAAAAAAGTGGATTTAAACGGCACAATGGTACTTGGATTTAAATGGTATCATATGCGGGATAATCTCTAGAGCGTAATATTATTTGCGGCATTTTAGATACTATTACATAATTAAGTCCATATTAGATTGAAATGAATATGATAAAAAAAAAATATATGAATAAAAGTGATCATCATTTCCTGTCTGATTAGTTATGTTTGACTCAAAGAGTTTTTATTTATCTTAATCCTATTATTAATTTTTTTTAATATGTTCTAATCAAATAATTCTCAGCTTCATCTGATTGGTTGCAATCAATTTTTTAGGAATTATAATAAAGCTGATTTATTTATCAGTTGCAAAAAAAAAGTGTGCGCCATTGTTCTTTAATATCGTATTTGTTCTTTTTTGTGTTTTATGGTAATGATCTTATACTTCATGTATATCACAAAACATTAAGTGAATTATTAACCATTTTTCATTTCGGTAATACATTGTTGGTGGCAGTTTATTTTCAAAAGTTAATGAACTGTTCCAAAGACTTAATTAATGTAATTATCCTTTCTGCAGCAACGTTGCGGTATTCTTAGCTACTTGATACCAAAGAAAAGAGAATAATTAATGATCTACTGTCTCCGTATAAGCTACTAAAACGCGTGGGCAGCTTAGGAAAGATTGGTGAAAGGTTTTTGTATTTCGGATCAAAAAGCACAAAAAAAGTCAAGGTATAAAAAACCTCTTTGAAATAGTATTATTTTAATACAGTAACCTTTGTTAATATAAACAAAGAATAACTTAAGAATAAATTGGATGATATTGCCATAATAATCATTAATGTATAAAACAAAAAAATTTTTCGTGAATGAACAATTAATATGTCATCTCTTGTGTCAACTGAAATTAATTTTTTAATAATAAATCTTTTTTACCATACAATTTAACACATTCTAGATATTTTTGTGTCAAATAAAAGATACTGCTCACCATTCATATATTTTTAATTAAATTATTATCTGTAATCTATTTTTATATAAATAATAGCAAATAGAATAAACTACATCAATTACTGTAATTTGTTTTTTTAGAAAAATCTCCATTTGAAAATTTAAATTAAAACTTCAAAAAAGACACATTGTAAAACATCCTTGTGTTTTTCTTATTTTAACTGCGACATATTAAAGATACACACTTTTTGTTTGTTTGTTTCTGAGAGAACCATTTTTCAATGTGGTTCTCTATTAAACAATTTTTTAAATATATTTATTTATACATTTAACATTTTTTAAATATATTTATTTATACATTTAACATTTTTTAAATATATTTATTTATACATTTAACATTTTTAAATATATTTATTTATACATTTTTCTGCCTTAAAAAAATCTAATCTAAATCATTGAATTTGTTAGGTGTTATTTTAAAATACATATTTTTCCACTGATTTAAAGGAATTTAGCAAATGGTCATTTATTTAGTTTAGTAGTGACTTTAATTGTTGTTCAAGTTTGATAATTGCACCTATCCCCCGATTTACACGGAAGACAGGTTCCTTAGAAAACCGTGTAAATCATTTTTTACTTAATACCATGGATTTTTATACGTAAAACTAAATGTGCTGTACTACGACATAAAACTAAATGTAACTAAAATGCGCATAATTCAGTCCTTTATTTCAGTGTAAAATAAAACTAACTGCTTTTTCATAAATCTTCAAAGCCTTATTTGTAATTGTATTAGTATCAATTGGAATCTTCTTTTTGTTTTCTCTAACCATATCATGAATACTTTTTTCATATTTTCCATTGCAACGTCTTTTACGTATGAAAATATTCGTAGAAGATCCAGCTGATGCGTTTTCTAATGGAGTCTTCGGTTTTTCTATTACGATTTCATTCAAGGAGTAAACTTTAGCAACAACTGTTACTCTTTCTCCATTATGTAGACGTTCTGAAATTTTGATTTTAATTTCTAAAAATATAACTTTTCTTTTCATTTTTTAAAAAAATTCTTTTGCCATGGCAAAACCCCTAAAATTTCAATAAAATTATAAAAATCTAATAAAAATTATAATTGTTTTGGCTAACCAGTAAATATGAAGTTTAAAAAAATCCCAAATAGAAAACATCTTTCTGCTTGCTAAAAATTTACTGCTTTAAATTACACGAACAGAAAATTTGATTGTACATACAAAATGGGGGAATCCCCATATTTAAATTGGAATAAATGGAATTAAGAATAGAATAGAATTAACAAAAATGATTAGAAATATACGCACCAATGTTATCAATCGAATGGAATTAAAAAAAAAATGATTGCAGAAATTTTTTTAATCCTATATTAAAAAAAAAAAAAAAACATGAAAAAAAAAAAAAAGATACAGTGTAAATCAGAGGATAGGTATAGTTTAATTTGAATGGTTCTCTTAATAGTTATGCACATGGATAAAAAAATGTCCTTTGTAGAAATATTATAGTTATTTTTGAATATTTGGTTATCTTTGTTATCTGCATGATAAAATTTTAAATTAAGATTACAACGAAGTTTTGTATAAA
Source organism: Caerostris extrusa (assembly GCA_021605095.1). NCBI lineage: Eukaryota > Metazoa > Arthropoda > Arachnida > Araneae > Araneidae > Caerostris > Caerostris extrusa. Next base: position 43,177 of record BPLR01000261.1, read on the forward strand.
ACGTCAATAATTTTTTTCTCCATTTTTAATTTTGTAATCTTCATTGCTATTTTTCTAAGCCAAATTTCACATTGTGAAATATACTATACTATGCTATTTATTCAAACCAAGCATTATTTGCTAATCTATTCTATTTTAATATGCCAGTGCTTCTATGTGTACATATCTATTCCAGCAGTTTCGTGACTATCAGTGGAAAACCATCATCGATTGAGATTTTCTCAACTTTTCGAGAATTTATTGAAATTTATAAGCCAAATGGTTCATTGACACTACAAATTTTATCCAGGGCGTGCATGTTGAATTTTCTCTTTTTCGCTTTTGAAATGGAAAAATGCAAACAAAACGAAAAAAAAAAAAAGTTTTTTTTTTTTTAAATTCTGAAACGCAGTCTGTTTATCAATCAATTTGTTTAATTTTTTTACCATTTTAAAGTACAAACATTCAGATTTAGAACATTGTGAGTTTAGAATTTAGAACATTTGTCTTAACTCATCGAAAGAAAAAAATAAATATTTATTTTGCAACAGCCGCTTTTAAGCAACTTTTATACGATATGAAAATTCTAATATCGGCACAGATTCTTTTACTTTTTTATCACTTTAAAGTATAAGCATTCTATTTTTGAAAGATATGATAATATTTATGATGACTTGTATTTAATATAACTTATAAAAAAAGTTATTTTGCGAATGTATTCTTTGAGTGATTTAAACTGAAGTATTGAAATTTACATAAGAAATTTAATCAATCTTTTACCAACAAAAAAAAAAAAAACATTACTTTTCGAATGACATGCTAATTTCGAGAAATATTCTTATTTTAACTTTTAGAAGGAAGAAAAAGAATTTTTATGAATTTTTGTAGATTAAACAATTTCATTACTTTATTTTCATAGATTAGGTTTTATTTAATTTTTTTTCTCTCGTCTCCAAAATACTTGAATTCCCCATTCAAGCAAAACATAGCAATTAACATATTATTTCTTTTCTTTGGTCTTCAATAACACATATTTTATTATAATAACACATATTTTATTATATATATTTGTACTTTTTTTGTATAAGAGGCATTTTTAATGAGACACAATCCTTAAAAATGATTTTTTTTTTTAAATACGACGAATCGGATTGTCATTTACATCGAACTATGACTAATCAGTAAGAAAGTATTGAATTAAATATATGTTATAATATTTGAATGTTCACTATTCTTATTGGAAAAAAAGTAGGAACATGCTTAATCTATGTTCTTTTACATAAATTAGAATTATTATTTTCTAATTTTTAACATTATATTTAACAAATAAAATTTAAAAATTAAATTTACAATTAAAAAGTGTCGTATGTTTTGAAATCTTAAAATTAAAAATAAAAAAAAAAATTTTTAAAATTTACGAGTTGCATTATTTAATTTACGAATGAATGGTGTCACTAAAACATGTAATGAAACAAGATGCTACGTAAGAAAAATTCACAATCAATTTACCAGTTTAAATTTCAAGATTGTTTATTGTTCTAACAAATATTTTCATCGCTATCTTTTATATTACTTATTTGGTTAATTACTGTTATATCTTCAAATAAATTTGTTTCTTAATTCTTACAAATTTTTAAAAAATGAGAAGAAGATCTATTGAAGGTATAAAGGAACATTGATTCTAAACATGATCATTTAGTGAGAGTAATTACATGGTTAGCTATTTTATAAAAATTTAAACTAAACAGAAAGTACGATAAATTAGTTGTAATTCATTCATTGTAATATTAACCAAACGTAATAAAGTTTAAAAGACCTTTTTTAACTAATTATCTAAGTAAACGTAACAAGAAAGTGATTTTTTTCTTTCATAATAAGCATTAATAATCATAATGAAATACTTAAAAAAATTAAATAGTCACTTTTTTTCACTTTTTTTAAAAACTTTTAAAATTTTGCAATCGATTAATTATGAAAAATCTATAACTACTTATTTTTTAAGACAAATTTTTCCTCACTTTTAACAACAGAAAAATCAGTAAACGAGATAATAACCTTAAAATATTTGATGGCATCAATAGTAATTTACTGATTCAACTGACTGATTCACTAACTCACTGAAACTCAATTTTTATGCATTTAAATCTAGACAGAAACGTGGATTTTCAGCCCTTAAACATTCGAATTTATATTCTCTTATTTTATTTGTTTTACCGAGTTTATTTTTTATTTTGATTCATTTATATTTTTAATCATTTTTTGAAAAAAAATTAAATCATGGTTAAATTATGTATAATTAAATCGATACAGTTAAAAATTTTCATAAACATTCACTAAATCAAATAAACATTTCTATATCCACTATTTAGCAGAAAACTAAAACAATAAGAAATAAAAACAAAACGATTATTTGATTCAGATTTACCACTCTCACAAAACACAATGATACTTCAACCCGAACATTTGGCAAATACGAAAACATACGGCTCATCTAAAGATTCCCTCAGATAAAACACCCCATCCGCCCACCCTTCTATTAACAATAGTGCCTTCCCCCCTTCGTTGATGGAGGCCAGTAATTGGCGGGAAGAGGAGGAAAGGGGTACTCACGCCTCCTGATTGCGACCCGCTGCCCATCCACACTGAGGAGGACGAAGAGCACCAGGAGCAAGGAAGTCTTCATCTTGACTGCCTGTTTAACTTCATCCACAGTTCTTCCGGGCCATGGCAGCGCCCTCTGTCGGAGTTCGGTGTTCTCGGTCCTCACTGTTCCACGAAAAAGTTTTAGATCCCGAATTGTCTTCAATATCTTTCTATGTAAAGGCACTTTTGATGATTTAGCATTTGCCATTTTTGGCAAAGAATATCATATGCACAATTTTTGTGGCAAATATTGTATATTGATGATAGTTTGCCATATTTTAGAATGAGACTTTAATCTAAGCATCTGCATGAATTTTTTTTTTTTTTTTTTGATTTCATGACTGTTGAAAATTGAGAAGTTTTTTTAAGTATTCCATTTGTGAGAATTTGGCACATTTTTTGGAATTTTTGGATACTTTGAAAAAAAAAGTGTCCTGCCAAGAAAACATCTTCTCAAGTTTATATATTTTTTTTCATGTTCTCTATTCTATCTGAGTTACCGCAATTAGAAAAAAATATTAAAAATCTGATTAATTCACCGCAGCATGCAAAACCCCACTGATTTTAGAAGTAATTTATCAAAAAGTGAAAAACAAACCTCTCGAATAAATTTTTATAGACAATTTCTATACTCCAATTAAACACTAAGTCCACCTCAAATAAAGTCTGCTCACAATATTAACTGCCCATTTCAACGTAAATTTCATTTTCTCTTCATCTCCTACTGCAAGTCATAATGATTTAACCATCGATTAAACACGTTTATTCATGTAGGTTACTGCAGACACTTCTTCTATTCCATTTTGTTCAATATTTTTTAAATATCTATAAATTAAAATACACAACTTATTTTTATATATACATATTTCATTTATGGCTTACATTAGTGCTCTAAAACTAGCGTCTGATGGTAGACTAGAATCACTAACAAGTCTTTGTTGAAAAAATTCGAATAGTCCCAATGAAGATTGTAACGGATAAAAATTATTTTCCTTATACATCTTTGATTAAAACTCAAGTAAAAAAAAAACATTGTCAGACTTAAATAAGTATTACATAATGAAGCTTAAAACAATTTTCAAATATAAAACATAAGACCTATGCTACTCAAATATAAGAATAAGACCGAGAAACGTTTGTTGCAGCAGCTCGTAGTCATTAACATACATAGTTGTACAACTCATACATAATTACATGCTCAAACATTTCAAACATTGTCTGTGAACGTAATGGTATCGCTACATCAAAGAATTTCCACTTATGAGTTCTACTTAAAAGGTAGAAAGAGGAATTGAAACTAAGTCAGGTGTGTGTGTGTGTGTAATCGAAGCACGGTCTGTTGTCCTTTTCTGGTTCTCCCTTGAGAACAAATTTTGATTATGCAGAAATTGTGCAGGTAGCTCCAGTATCCGTCCTTTTTAACTATTTTAAGAAAAGCCCAGTATTGTTTGTTATTGTAAGATACTGAAACAAATAACACTAAAAGTTTAATTAATATCGAATCCAATATTTGAAACAAATAATAATAATAATAAAAAAAGATTATCCTAGAGAGTACTTCCGCTTATCATAGGGAATCTTATTCTAGTGTATTCAGGACATTTGACCAATATATGTTATGGAAAAAAGCAATCACATACAGAACAAGTCGGAGGAGGTTCCGACTGAAGTAAATAATAATAAGTGTGTTAAGCAAATATGCCCTATACGATGCCCTGTCAGTCGGTTTATTTTACGCTGAGTCGACGATATAAATCTGTTACTTTCACTCATACTCCAACAGTAAAATAATCATACAGCAGATGTTGTTCTTGTTGACATTTTTCAACTGACACCATGTTATCATTAACATTAAAAATGACAAAATAAAACATTTTTCTTAAGTGTCATTCATTACAAATAATTTAATACTTACGTAACATAATTGATAATAACAAAAAAATATCAGAAATTTCCCTTTATTAGAAAAGTATCACAATTATAAATATTTTCATATAATTACTGTGATAAGTATAAACTTAATGGTTTAGAAAGTCAGTTACTTTCCTGCTATACATAAAAATACAAAATCATTCAATTGTTTAATTTGGAATTAAAATCTTTTGAAAATATTGTCAGGATCATTAACATGTTGTTGCACACATTAAACGAAAAAAAAAACATTTGTTATATTCAAAATAAACAGTAAATATCGATATAGTGTGTTCTTGTATATATATAATGCAAGACTTGTTACACCAATTGTATGATAATTTATAATGATAGTTACACTAATTAGTATGATAATTTATGTTAATGATAGTTACACCAATTAATATGGTAATTTATACATGTTATCATTAACACCAGATGATTTTCTTATTCTTTGACCCTAAGAAATATCATATTATCATGGATATTATCATCAGATATCAAACATCTGATGATAATATATCATATTATTATCAGATGTTTCATCAAATCATTATCATCAAATTATATTATAATATCATACTATAATGTTCTTTTAACTAAATATTTTGTATAACTCGATTTTCAGTTTCCGAAATTATTGCATTTCATAATTTCACATCATTTCATAATTTCACAACAACAAGGCTAAGACTTGCACCGACACAGAAAAAATTCACAATAGAACTTCAATTTGCTTAGTTACCAACCATTTTTATAGGAAATATTGAATATTTCTATTTATATATTATATGAAATTATTTTAAAAGACATTGGCAATCAGAAATTTATCTTGAAATAACGAGAATAATGTTAAAGTTTGATATTATTTATATGTCAATCTAATGATCTAAATATGTATGAAAAAAATCATGTCCAATACAACATTTTTTGATTGATTTTCAATCAAAAATGTTATAAGAATGATACGATACTGAAAGTATAAAAAAAACATTCAGATTTATAATTTATAAACAGATTCTAAAAAATGCCTTTTTTCTTTTGCTTATGTCATAATTTAAAATAAGGGCATAAATTTTGATTAATTGCACTTCTTTTCGTAGAGCATTAAAACATCCACAAATATCTGAGTTCATATCATTCTTCAACAATATCATGTTCTATATCTTCTAAAATGTTCATAAAATTTTCCTACTTCATTATATTACTTGTTAGAAATAAGTAATTTTTAATTATAACCAAATTAATATTATTAATTCCTCATTCACAGAATGCATTGAAAATGTATCAAAATGTTTTTCAATTTAGTACAGTAAACAGCTTAAATTCTCCCAAATTTATAAAAAATAAAATTCCTTTGTATAAAAGTTTTCAACATATTTAAAGATCTTATAAAATTTTATTAATTAATAATTCCTCTTACGTTTTACTGGCTTACTCGTCTTACTTCATGGTAAAATTTAAACAAAATTTTCTTTTCCATAATCTATTGTCAAGAAGGGAATTATTCTTGGCGAAAAACTGATTTCGTAAATATTAATTCTTGTTAAAAATTTTAAATATGAGAGAAATCTTCTTAACTAATGAGTTATTATTTTCAATAATAACCTCGTAACCAAATATGTTAAAGTAACATTTTTAAGTATATTTTCTAATGCTAATTAAATTAAACATTTACAGGTGTGCCAGTCCAAATTTTCCCTTTCACAAATATCTTTTACATTTTAAATTAATATTTTTACATTTTAAGTGTAACTTTTTAAAAATCAAATTATCATCCTTCTGAATCATTATCCTTCGAAAATTAGAGTTTTATTTATATCTACATAAACTATGTGTTTTTGAAAACAAGTATTCATTTGTTCATCTGAATATGTAAGTTAACATGAATTAACATGGATAAAGATGCATGTTTAAATACGTATAAGGATGCATTTCTATTGGCAATGCGACGCTAATTCATCATCAATTCTCTAATTCATCTAAATCTCAGTCATTCTCGTTCGCTAATCTTATTCATCAAAGTTGACGTCGCTTAGCCAATGGAAATGCACCCTAAAGATATACTAAAGTATACTTTTATTCTGTATTTATTTCAATTAGCAAGACTAAGTTTGTCCCTCGGCTACAAGTGTATATTTACACCGTCAAGATGTACACATACATTTAAGTGTATACATAGCATACAGCCTGCATTTATGTCTGAGACAAATTCATGAAAATGATTAATCATACACGTATGAAAAAGTCGCATATAACGAAATAATTCAATTTCACTCTCACATCTTTATGTATATAATGTGTATGGATGTTCGATGTATTATATATATATATATATATATATATATATATATATGTGTGTGTACATATATGTGATTGATGTTAAATATGCATATTTGTAATGCATTTATGCATGCATATATGTATGTAATGTATATGTGCGTGTGTAAACAAGTATGTATACAAATATACAGGTATGAACATAGGCTCGTATATATGTGTATTGTATACGTGAATGTATGTTAATATATGTATACGCGAATTTATATAAAAAAAAGCACACATGCGTTTATATAAAAAATTACACGTATGTACGAACATTGTATATATCTGTTTATATACGAATGCATTTATATGTATTTTACATTCATGTATATGTATGAAAAATTCTTTATCTTCCTTTTTTTCTCCAGTTGCCTGAATGTAAGGCATATTAAGTTTTTCGTATTGCGAATGCTGTGATGGTTTTGTTATACAATTTAATTGTATTTCCATGAAGCACATCAGCCTGCAACAGATGTTATTCCGATTGATTGTTGTGCAAAATATGTATCTAGTTCATTATTTGTCAGTTCCCTTTTGAATTTTTTTTGTTGATGTTATATATATATATATATATATATATGTGTGTGTACCTGAATAGGTATGTACACAAATATGTTTGTATACGAATGCGTATACGTGTTGGTCTGTATGTACATATAAAAATGTATGTATATATCAGACTTTTACTAATCAATATTATGCTATCTAGCTGCAACTTAAGTGTGAAAAATTTATTTTATAAATACTTTTTTTATTAATTGATTAAGTGATAGTTTACAGTTCTGATAAAACTGCTGTAATCTAATGAAATTAAACTATATTAGTTTTCAATAATATTGTAGAACTCCTTATTTAAATAAAAATTAATTTTTTTGTAAAGTGCTTTCGATCTTAATTGAAAATGACTGTCTGAAAGTACTTAGGGAATGTTGTTATGGTTATTGCTTAACAACCAGATAATTGGTGCTTTCAGAATATAATATTAAATAATAAATTTATGTTGTTCAACGTATGATGTAATTGAAGTATACACGTTTTGAAGTGTTTTTATTTTAACACAACGGTGCTTTTTTATGATAATATATTATAAAATTTATAATTGCGTTTGATCTTTTGAATGTTCATTATTTCCCCTTTAAAATAATAAGCATAATTAAAAAGGAATTATTTTTAAGAACGATGTACAATATATGTACACCGAAGCTATTTTTAAGTATTTAGTACTGTTTTATCATTTTTCGTGTAATGTGTTTTTAATAAATGTCTAAATTTTTTTTTAAATGTTTAAATGCATTAACATGTTACTAAAATTTGTAGCTTACTTATGAGAATATGAATAAATAAAGCGCTCACATGAAATAAATTATCAAATATTTTAAAAGATAACAGAGTCGCCTTTATAACATGAAAAAAACTTCATTACTTTGAAAAGTATTATTATAAAAATAAAATTATTTTTTAATTTCTAATAAATTCATTTTAATCCATCAAAGATTTACAAATTATATAGTAAATTCTAAATTTTTTAGTCAGTAAGAATTTTAAACAATTCACTTCATTTCATTTTTGAATAATCTTTAAGTAGCGGTAATCTTTCTTTTATTTTTAAAATGTTCAAACTGTACTCACTTTATCATTCATAAAGAGGAAATTTACTTAATTTATATTAATAATTCCAAAAAGTATTAAACATAAAAAAAAAAAATATCTTTAATATTAAGGATTAATAGCCTATTTAAATATTCTTTCATTCTAGAACAGTTAAACTACTTTTAATTATCATTTACTTTCAAGTACTAAACTTGTACTAAAAACAGTTTATTATTTTTATTTTATTACTTTAAGAATATGAAAAGTTGTTTTAATAGGCTAATAAAAGAACATTATTTCGAAAGCATTGAAGACATAATAAAAATTCTAAGCATGCCTAACTTTCCGGAATAATTTTGCTTCTTCGACATTTAATCAAATATTTAAAACTTTAATGTTGAATTATGTCTATACTAAATCGCATTTAAGTTGGTTCTTTAGAAATATTTTTTCTTCCTTAATTATGAATTATTTTTCTTTTTATTTATTTATTATTGGTGATTAAAAATGCACGTCCTACTAATCCTAACTCGTATTGGTGGAGACCGATATAAGTACTCTAGATTTTACCCTTCAAGTTTCATTCACGGAGTGAGTTGCATCCATGAATTCTAATTAGAAGTGCTAACATAAATCTCTTTGAATAACTTAATGAACTCCAAAAAGAGTCCATTTTATGTGCGGTTCGCGAAATCACTTCAGCTCGCTAATTAAATTATGCGTTTCAAGTTTCTTGCACGCGCCCTTCTTTCACCTCAATGCGATCGAGTCTTATTACTTCCATTTAAGATGTCTCTCCACTGCAGTTTAAATTATTCAGACTCTTTTCAGATTTTAAGTTTCCTCGCGAAAGAGAATTCATTATTGCTCATTGAGTTCTAGTGGCTCCCCGGTGCTTCTGGCATTTCGGTGTCGTTGATTTGTTAATTATAAGCAAGGAGGCTTCACATTTGGTGGAGGAATGTGATCATTACTGTTATTTTTAATTTCACAATTTATTATTGGAATTCAAATTATAGGAATTGAAAAATATATGACAAGAATGCTTGACTTCTTAGTAATATAGACTTTTTACATGATAAAAAATAGCACTTTATGTTAAATAATAATCATATTCACTACTATCAGATAGGAAAAAATGTGTTATTTTATCAATTCAGAACATAAAGAAGTGTTCAATCTGAAATTACAATAGTACTTTTACAGGTGAAACTCTCGCAACGATTTTATCAATCTCAACATATGTACTGAATCATACCACTACATCATTTTATCAGATAGTCTCTCTCTCCAAAATTGTGATTTTAAATCCACACAAATTATCAAATTTCTTGGAAATCATCTCAAACAAAACTCGAGCTGAATTTTATCTATGCAATTCGTTTGGACTCAGGCCATGTTGACATAACCGAAAATGAACAAGCCGATTCCTTAGCAAAATCCAAGTCAGACACATTTAAATTGGATATTGCTAGGAGACATCATCTACCATCAAAGAAAGACAACATCTCAAAACTAAGATAAGCAATGGAACAAAAGAAAATACGCGTGGGATACGATTCATTTAAATACTATTAAACCAACCCATCGCCTCGTACCTATCAATCGAAAAGAAGAAATACTAATTTCCCGATTTCTTATTAAGACTTATCTTCCTAAAGTCAGATTCAATAGATTTGGATTAACATCTTCTCCACTATGCTCAAGATGCAATAAATGTGAAGCAGGTAAACAAATTTTATTCCAATGCACTAAATAAGAAGTACAAAGTGAAAAGCTAAAATAGGCTTTTGGATAAACAAAGTACTATTCTATTCTATTCTTGGTTATTTGATATGAGACACGAATGTTATTGCAAAATCTTATGAATAATTAATTTTCTACAAAAAAATTACGTAGTTTTTGTTTGTATGTTAACTTTGTATAATTTCTGACATCAGTTTAGTACAGCAACACATTTCGGTGCCTTTGGAAACAGCCAAGCCCTACGGATTATATGAGTATCTTTTTTGTTCGCATTATCTTTTCTTTTTCGTTTTTTTCTGATTTCTTATTAAGAGTAGTTGCATAAACTGAGATAAAGCAGCTAATGCGAGAATAGATTTAATGTATCAGATTCATTGTTTTTTTCTGTTTAAAAAAATTGAAGTAAGTTTTTATACATCTATGGATTCTATATATGTATGCGCTAAAATCTACCCAGGAAAAATAAGGAAATGGCACCTTCTTGGAGAGGTAACTATCACTCATCCTTGACAATTGTAACAGAATGTGTAAGTTTCTCTCATCTCCAATCAGTCTATATAGTGGGAATTTTATGTGACACACCAATTTGGGACAGTAACTTAAAGATGAATCATTTTCCTACTTCTTATTAATTGGCGGTTTGGAGTATGCATTAATAGAACACTAAAATACCAATATACTAGATAGATAGATATAGAAAAAGAGAGAGAGTTAAATTATTTAATTATGATTTATATTTTTATTAAATTTTATATATTTGTAAATGTGTAGGGATTTACTTCTTTTAGATTAACTATTTTAAATTTGTGAGATTTTTTTTTTTATGGTTATTGCAAATATTTATTATTTATATTTCAGCTTCATACTGAATAATCCTATAAAATAATCAGATGCCTTTAAAATAAACAGACTATTAACAGTAACGTTTTAAAAATTTCAAAGCATACTTCAGAAAGCACTTGAATAAATTCCATAAAAGCGTATAAAGGATGTTAAACATTTATTTAAATGAAAAGAGAATTCAATGAAAGAAAACTTATTGAAAGAAAAAAAGAGAGTGCACTTATTCAAATAAGAACTTAGATGCTTTGAAATAGTGAAAGAAACGAAATTCAATGGATACAAACTAAACACCGTGATTCCAAAGAATTCGGATTAATTATCTCAAATAAAAGTAGCCTTTTATCGAAAATATTGATACCATTTCATCTTAAAAGAAATATTATTTTGATAAAACTAAATTCAAAATAAAAAAAAGATATAAATAAAAAAACGTTTATTAGTTTCTCTTTACCAATTACTTCTTCGATCCTCGTTTATTTACAAGATATTCTCATTTACACTTTACAATAAAATGAAAAAAAAAATGTAGCTCAATAATTAACCGTAAGGCTTATAATCTTTTGATCATTGATGGGTTATTCCTTGAAAGAATTAATAAAAGCGCAAAATAGAAGATTTTAAATCAATAGATTCGTTTTTTTCAATTGAAATTTTTAATAAAGTGACTTATTCAAACACAAAACAAATAAAATAAGGAAAGAAAAAGCCTTCATGCCTTTCCTATTATAATAATGAATATTTACAAAAAAAAAAAAAAAAAAAAAAAAAAAAAGGGATCGAGTAATAATTTGCTATATTTATGAAATATTATACATTTAAATATAAGATACAAAAAAAGTATTTTAAGGATTTAAAACATAAATTCAGTTTGACATAAAAATTAGCGACTTTCGTAATTCTATCATAACGCGTTTGCTGTGATATAATAAAAACAAAACTATATTTGCTTTCAATGATATTGAAGAATTCCTTATTTTAACAAAAAAAGATGTTTGTATGTTGTTTAAAATGCTTTCGGCTTATTTTGCCTTAATTAACTCTCTGAAAGTGTATTGAATGTTTCCATAGTTATTGCCAAAACATCAAGTAATTGGTTCATGTAGAATATAATATTAAGTAATAATGTTATGCTGTTCAACGCATGAATTAATGTGATACAAAGGTTTAAATGTTTTTTTTATTTTAACACGCCAATACTTTTAAGATATGTTATAAGTTTATAATTGTGTTTTGTCTTTTGTATATTCCTTATTTTGTTCTTAAAATAATAAGCATAATTCAAAAGGAATTTTTTAAAGAACTATGTATAATAAGTACACCCCAAATTTGTGACTTACTTATACAAATATTGTACTACTTACAAATATTGTACTACTTACAAATATTGTAACTTACTTATAGAGAATATCAATTAATAAATGACACTAAGGAAATTCCAGAAGTTATTAAAATATTTTAAAAGTTAACAGAAGGGCCTTTATAATGTAAACTAACAGGGCATATTACTTTTGAAGGTATTATTACTAAAATAAAATTTAATTTTAAATTCTAATAATTTCATTTTAATCATCAAAGATTTACAAATTTAAAATTCTAAATTTTTCAGTCAATAAGAATTTTAAGCAATTCACTTCATTTTACTTCGGAATGATCGTTTGTGGTAATTTTTCTTTAATATTTTTTTAAAATTATATTTCACTCAAAATGTATTCACTTTATCATCCATAAACAGGAAACTTACTTAATTTATATTAATAATGCCAAATCAGTATTAAACAAAAAAAATTTATATCTTTAATATCAAGGATTAACAGCCTATTTAAACACTCTTTCATTCTAGAGCAGTTAAACTATTTTTAAACATCGTTCACTTTCAAGTATTTAACCTGTACTAAAACCAGTTTATTATTTCTTTTCTCGTTACTTTAAGAATATGAATAGTTACTTTAATAGGCTAATAAAAGAACATTATTTCGAGACACTAAAGATCATAATAAAAATTTTTAGTATACTTAACTTTTCGGAATAAATTTGCTTCTTCGACATTTAAGTCAAACATTTAAAACTCTAATGTTGAATTATGTCTATACTAAATCGAATTTAAGTTGGTTCTTTAGAAATACTTTTTTTTCTTCCTTAATTATGAAACATTTTTTTTTTTATTTATTATTGGTGATTAAAAATGCACGTCCTACTAATCTTAATTCGTATTGGTAGTGACCGCTACAAGTACTCTAGATTTTAACCGTCAAGTTTCATTCACGGACTGAACTGCATCAACGAATTCTAATTAAAAGTGCTAACATAAATCTCTTTGAATAACTTAATGAACTCCAAAAGAGTCCATTTTATGTGCGGTTCGCGAAATCACTTCAGCTCGCTAATTAAATTACGCGTTTCAAGTTTCTTGCACGCGCCCTTCTTTCACCTCAATGCAATCGAGTCTTATTGCTTCCATTCAAGATGTCTCTCCACTGCAGTTTAAATAATTCAGTCTCTTTTCAGATTTTAAGTTCCCCGCGAAAGAGAATTCATTATTGCTCATTGAGTTCTAGTGGCTCCCTGGTGATTCTGGCATTTTGGTGTCGTTGATTTATTAATTAGAAGGAAGTAGGCTTGAAATTTGGTGGTGGAATGTGATAATTGCTGTTATTTTTAATTTCAAAACTTATTATTGGAACTCGAATTACAAGAATTGAAAAATATATGACAAGAATGCTTGACTTGTTAGTATTTAAAATAGGCGTTTTACGTGATAAAAATGGATTTTGGTTTCTAATCCCACTTAGTCGACAGCAACTTCTAAATCAAGTCAATGAACCCATGTGTTCTCGTGGAAAGAGGGCGGGGGGGGGTCATCTTCTGTTGTGATGATGCACAGTAGATAGAAGTCTGACTTGCCTCCGTGACGCTGAAGAAGTGCTTCTGGGAGAATTTTTAGGGAGAACTATACCCCTTTGCGTATCGTATGGGAGAAAATCCAGAAAATTTCCAGCAGGCAATCCGACTTACGAGGCAAGATGCTGAACATTACAAATACATCTCCGCCTTTTCGTTTTTTGAAGCAGTGTCCATAACAAAGCCGTCAGCGGAATGAACATCAGCCCAAACGCTCATCAACGGCGCACGTTGCCCTTAAATCACGAATCGGGCTAAAAAATATCATTTTATGTTTTTACTATTAATAACATCTACTATCAGATAGTCAAAAAATGGTTATTTTATCAATTCAGAAAATATAAAGAAAGTCTGACATAAAACAATATTAAACATTTTTTTTTTTAACTGAAGAAAATTACATCTAAGTATTTTATGCATAAAACCACGGACATAGAATATATTTTATGTATCAGATTCGAAAATATCTATTATTATATTTCAGCATCCGTCATCAAAAATAATCTAACTTCTTTTGAAAAAACAAGCTATTAAATGTAGCGTTTTAAAAATTTCAATGCACATTTCAAAACGCGTTTGAATAACTTCCATAAAAGCGTATAAAGAATGTTAAGCATTTATTTAAATGTAAAGAGAATTGAATAAAAGAAAACTTGCTGAAAGAAAAAAAAAGAGAGTGCACTTATTCAAATAAGAACTATTAATATCAACGAAATTCAATGGATACATAATAAACACTGTGATTCCTAAGAATTCGGTTGAATTCCTTCAAATAAAAGTGGCCTTTTATCGAAAATATTGGTTCCATTTCATCCCAAAGAAATATTATTTTAATAAAACTAAATTCAAAATAAAAAAAGACAGAAATGAAAAAAAAAACTTTCAATTAATTTCTCTTTACCAATTACGTCTTCAAACCTCGTTTATTTACAAGATATTTTCATTTACTCTTCAAAATAAAACGAAAAAAATGTATGTTAATAATTAACTGTAAAGCTTATGATCTTTTGATCACTGATGAGTTATTCCTTGAAAGTATTAATAAAAGCGTGAAATAGAAGATTTTGAATGACTTGATTCGTGTTTGTTTTTGAATTGAAATTTTTAATAAAGTGACTTATTCAAAAATAAAACAAACAAAGCAAAGAAAGAAAAAAAGTCATCATGTCTTCGTATTATAATAATGAACTTCTACAAATTCAGAAAAAAAAAGCTTGAGTAATTATTTGCTATATTTATGAAACATTATACATTTAAATCTAAGATATAAAAAGTTTTTCAAGAATTTAAAACATAAAATTGATTGTGACATAAAAATTAGCCCCTTTTGTAGCTCAGTCAAAATGCGAGCGAGCTAGTACATGGTAAGCAACAGGGTGCATTGCAAACAATATTCTCAGAAGCGAAGAGACTAAATAATAATTATATGCAATAGTAATTATTATGATTATTTCTATTGACAGACAAACAATGTTTTTCACGTATTCTCCATATGATACGTAAACACAGAATAGTTGTCTCTGAAATAGATCGAAAACCCCAATTCACCATCTTCCAATAATTGTAAAGAATACAAATAGATTCTGTTAACGATCCACAATGTAGTTTTTTTTTACTTTTATGAGAAAGATCATAAATTTAATTACTTAAAAAAATTAATTTAATTTAATTTAATTACTTTTTATTTCTTAAATATTTAATACGGCATTTAGAGACTGCTTTATTATTTTTCGTGTAATATTTTTTTTTTTATAAATGTCTACATTTTTTTAAATATTTAAATACATTAACACGTTACTAAAATATTGGAGCTTACTTATGAGAATATGAATAAATAAAAATGGCTCAAATGAAATAAGTTATCAAATATTTTAAAAGTTAATAGAGTTTCCTTTATGATATAAAAAAAGTATATTACTTTGAAAAGTATTATTATAAAAATAAAATGATTTTTTAATTTTTAGTAAATTCATTTTAATTATCAAAGATTTACAAATTATAAATTCTAAAATGATCAGTCAATAAGATTTTAAAGCAATTCATTTCATTTTATTTCTGAATGATCGTTTGCGATAATCTTTCTTTTTATTTTTAAATTATGTTTCACTCGAACTGTACTCACTTTATCATCCATAAAGATGAAATTTACCTAATTTCTATTAATAAAACAAAAATAGTATTAATCATAAAAAATTAATCTTTTATATCAAGGTCTAATAACCTATTTAAACATTCTTTCATTCTAGAACAGTTAAACTACTTTTAAACATCGTTTGCTTTTAAGTACTTGACTGTACTAAAACCAGTTTATTATTTTTATTTTATTACTTTAAGAAGATGAATAGTTGTTTTAATGGGCTAATAAAAGAACATTATTTCGAAACATTGAAGACATAATAAAAGTTCTAAGTATGCCTAACTTTCCGAAATAATTTTGTTTCTTCAACATTTAATCAAATATTTAAAACTCTAATGTTGAATTATGTCTATACTAAATCGCATTTAAGTTGGTTCTTTAGAAATATTTTTTTTTCTTCCTTAATTATGAATAATTTTCCTTTTTCAATTATTATTGGTGATTAAAAATGCAAGTCCTACTAATCCTAACTCGTATTAGTGGAGACCGATAGATTTTACCCCTCAAGTTTCATTCCTGGTCTGAACTGCATCAATGAATCCTAATTAGAAGTGCTAACATAAATCTCTTTGAATAACTTAATGAACTCCAAAAGAGTCCATTTTATGTGCGGTTCGCGAAATCACTTCAGCTCGCTAATTAAATTATGCGTTTCAAGTTTCTTTCATGCGCCCTTCTTTCACCTCAATGCGATCGAGTCTTATTACTTCCATTTAAGATGTCTCTCCACTGCAGTTTAAATAGTTCAGACTCTTTTCAGATTTTAAGTTCCCTGCGAAAGAGAATTCATTATTGCTCATTGAGTTCTAATCGTTTCCCGGTGCTTCTGGCATTTTAGTGTCGTTGATTTATTAATTAGAAGTAAGGAGGCTTCAAATTTGGTGGAGGAACGGGATAATTGCTGTTATTTTTAATTTCAAAACATATTATTGGAATTCTAAATATAAGAATTGAAAAATATATGACATTGCTTGACTTGTTAGTAATTAATATAGACTATTTTCACCATAAAAATAGCATTTTGTGTTAAACATTAATCACAGTATACTCTCATGTAGTCAAAAATTTGTAATTTTATCAATTCAGGACATAAATAAGTGGACGATCTCAAATCACCATAGTACTTTTACACTGCTACTTTGCATTGATTTTATCAATCTCAACATATGTACTCGGATCATACCATTACATCATTTTATCAGATAGTGTCCCTGTCTTTCTATCTCTCCAAAATTGTAATTTTAAATCCCCACGAGTTATCAAACTTTTTGGAAATCATCTCAAAGAAAACTCGAACTGAATTTTATCTTTGCAATTCGTCTGGTCATCAAGTCACGTTGGCATAACCGAAAATGAAGAAGCAGATTCCTTAGCAAAATCTACGTCAGACATTTTAAATTGTATATCACGGGAAGACATCATCTGCTATCAAAGAAAGACAACATTTAAAAACTCAGATGACCAATGGAGCAAAGGAAAATTCGCGCGGGATCTGATTCATTTAAATACACTCATGTCCCTAAATTAAGGATAATGAAGTTTAGGCAAAGGAAGAGACAGAAGCAAAACAAATTTGACTTATTTGTAAAGTCTATTTATTAAACAAAAGGTAAAGAGCAAAAAAGATGCTATATGTTTGACATAATTAATAAAAATTGCGATTTTTTACTCCTGGAGCAAATTTCAAAAAAGAACCTATTTACAAAAAAATAGTATAACGTGGTTAGTATGATGGTTAATATGGAGTATGTCTCCCGGACGATGCAATACAGGCCTTACAACGCCTAGGCATGCTGAGTATCAAATTATCAATCTGATCTTGGGGAATATTACACCACTCATCAAGCAATGCCCTCCGAAGTTTCGGTTGACCGGTGGGAGGGGGTTGACGGGCTGCAATTCGTCGGCCAAGCCTATCCCACACATGCTCTATTGATTCAAGTCCGGTGAATATGCTGGCCAATCCATACGGGTGATATCCTCCAATTGAAGGATTCGTCTACAATGTTTGCACGGTGAGGACGGGCGTTGTCATCCATAAACAGAAATTCAGCACCCATGGCGCCCCGAAACAAACGTACATGTTGTTCCAGAATGACATCCCGATAGATGTGGCCTGTCATCGTTACACTCTGAACTTGCAGCCATCCTGCATCACCGTAACGGTGTCGTTCAATGGTGTTCTCTTGGTGGTAACGGGTACCTGGCGCTCTCCATATGAAAATCCGGCAAGAATCAGACTGCAAACTAAACCTGGACTCGTCGGAAAACATCACACCAGACCACTGTTGCGGTGTCCACAATGCATGCTTTCTACTCCAGGTTAATCGCAGGCGACAGTGAGTTGCGGTAAGTGGAACACATCTGACAGGCCTACGAGCATATAGACCAATGTGCCCTAAGCGTCTGTACACGGTCTGCCTTGAAACTGTCGTACCGGTAGCTGAAGAGAGCTGACGAGACAGATCTGATGCTGTGCTCCGTCTGTTTCTTTTGGCAGTAACTGCTAAATACCGGTTCTCATTCGGCGTTGTAACTCGGGGGCGACGTGTGCTGTAACATCTACTCACATTACCATCATCTTGGAATCGTTGCCAAAGCCTGGAGATGACGCTCTGGGCGATTCCAAGTTCCTCGGATACTTCCAGCTGGGTACGTCCACATTCCAGTCGTCCGATAATTCTACCAAGTAAAAAAATCCTCCAAATGCTTCCTTTGTGCTATAACTATGCGCTTATTGCACTGAAAGGCTTTTAAAGTTCTTGTGAACAATTTTACTTCTTTGCCACCATTCCTTATATACCATATTCTTACACTCGTCATTGTGACGTACTATCCGCGCCATCTGGTGGTTTCCTGTAATTTGCATATTCTTCTTCAAGATGTGTGTGATAATTCTACAGGTGAAATTTTTATTTTATTCAATTTCTGTGTGATTCTGAATTATCCTTAATTTATGGACATGAGTGTAGTACTAAACCAACTCATCGTCTCTTACCAATAAATAGAAAAGAAGAAGTAATAATTTTATGATTTCACACCAAGACCTATCCTACTATGTATACTTAGACTCAAT
Source organism: Caerostris extrusa (assembly GCA_021605095.1). Taxonomy (NCBI): domain Eukaryota; kingdom Metazoa; phylum Arthropoda; class Arachnida; order Araneae; family Araneidae; genus Caerostris; species Caerostris extrusa. The sequence goes on from BPLR01000261.1 coordinate 62,325, forward strand.
AGATTTGTATTAACTTCTTCTTCACTATGTTTAAGTTGCAACAAACCGGAAACAGACGAACATATTTTATACTAAATATGACACACAAAGAGAAAACTAAAACAGGGTTTTGGATAAAAAGTCCTATCCTATTCTTGACTATTTGATATGTTAGACAAATCTGATTACAAAACCATATTAATAATAAATTTAATTAGAAAAATTACATTTTTGTGTTTATGTTAAGTTTTTTGTATAATTTGTGACAAGAATTCTGCTCAACACCATATACTTTTAGAAACAGTCAAACTCTACTGATTATTTGCAGATCTTTTTTATTCATATTATCTTACCTTTTTTCATTTTTACCGATTTCTTCTTAAGAGCAATTGGATTAATTGAGTAAAACAGCTAAAACGAGCATAAATGTCAAAATCAAGTCAAGTCATAAAGAAGTCTGACATAAAACAACATTAACATTTTTTTTCTACTGAAGAAAAGAAGCATCTGTCTTATTTAATCTATCAGATTCATAGCTTTTTACTGTTTAAAAATAGTGTTATACATCGACGGCCTTGGCTTCTACATATGTATTGAGCTTAACAATTTATCCAGGAAAATAAGATAGTGACACTTTCCTTGAGAGATAACTGTCCTCCCCCATACACCCATAATTATGACAGAATGCTTAAGCTTCTTTCATCCCCAATCAGGCTATAATTTTATTCGGATTTTTAATATTGTATACTTTGCTATCAAATGCCCAACAAAGTTATGCTAATTTTTCTATCGTCCAGTCGTCATATATGAAGCAGCTTCATCATTACCTAGAGCTCATATAAACCAAAATCAAATGGTTGGAATTTCCATGGTATAATTGATTTACATTTGAGTTACATGCAATGAAACACTTTTATTTCACCTGAAGAAATAAAAAAAAAAAGAAAGTTAGATGAGGGTTTTCCCATAATCAGAACAAATTTCAGTTATAAAGATGTTTTAATGATTCATAAATAATGAATATGTGATGAGTGATTTAATGATTCATAAATGATGAACATGTGATGAGAGTTTTAAGGATTCATAAATAATGAACATGTGATGAGAGTTTTAAGGATTCATAAATAATGAACATGTGATGAGAGTTTAAGGATTCATAAATAATGAACATGTGATGAGAGTTTTAAGGATTCGTAAATAATGAACATGTGATGAGAGTTTTAATGATTCATAAATGATGAACATGTGATGAGAGTTTTAAGGATTCATAAATAATGAACATGTGATGAGTGTTTGACGATGAATGTTTGAATGATGAGTGTTTAAATGATGAGTGTTTAAATGATTCATAAATAATGAATAATTGATGCATGTTAAAATGTTTCATAAATAATGAACAAATGATGATGTTTAAAGGATTCATAGATAATGAACAAGTGGATTGTTTAATGATTCATAAAGAATGAAAATGTGACGAGTATTTAAATAATTCATAAATAATGAACAAGTGATGCGTGTTCAAGTGATTCATAAATAATGACATAATAAGAATTCTATGTGACACACAAATTTGGGACTGTTACCCTTAAGAGGAAGCATTTTCCTATTTCTTTTAAACTGACCGTTTGCAGTGTGCGTTTAGTAGAACACTAAAATAACAATATACTAGAGAAAGGGAGGGGTGTGTGAAATTATTTAATTATGATTTATACTTGTAAATGTGTTGACATTTACTACTTTTAAATTAGCTATTTCAAATTTGTGAAGATTTTTGTATGGTTATCGAAAATATCTATTATTGTATTTCATTTCAGCGTCCGTTGTAAAAAAATAATCTAATATCTTTTAGAAAAACAAACTATTAGCTGTAGCGTTTTAAAAATTTCAACGAATATTTCAGAAAGCACTTGAATAACTTCCAGAAAAGCGTATAAAGAATGTTAAACATTTACTTAAATGAAAAGAGAATTCGATAAAAGAAAACTTAATTGAAAGAAAAAAAGAGAGTGCACTTATTCAAATAAAGAGCTTGAATGTTTTGAAATTGTGAAAGAAACGAAATTCAATGGATACAAAATAAACATTGTGAATCCAAAGAATTCGGATGAATTCTTTCAAATAAAAGTAGCTTTTTATTGAAAATATTAATTCCATTTCATCTCAAAAGAAATATTATTTTGATAAAATTAAATAAATCAAAAGGAATTTTTTAAAGAACGATGTACAATAAGTGTACATCGAATTAATTTTTTTTTTTATATTTAGTACTTCTATAGAAGCCGCCTTATTATTTTTTGGGTAATATTTTTTTTTTTTATAAATGTCTAAATTTATTAAATAATTAAATATATTAACACATTACTATAATATTGTAGCTTACTTATGAGAATATGAATAAATAAATGACTCTAATGAAATTCCAGAAGATATTAAAATATTGTAAAAGTTAACAGAGGGGCCTTTTTATAATATAAATTATCAGGATATATTACTTTTGGAAGTATTATTACAAAAAAAAAAAAAAAAAAATTATTTTCTAAGAATTTCATTTTAGTCAGCAAAGATTTTTAATTATAAATTCAAAAATTTTTAGTTAATGAGGATAAGCAATTCACGTCATTTCACTTCTGAATGATAGTTTGCGGTAAACTCAAACTGTATTCACTTTATCATCCATAAAAGAGGAAATTTACTTAATTTATATTAATAAGACCAAGACGTTATTAAATATAAAAATTATTATCTTTATTATCTAGGATTAATAGCCTAATTAAATATTCTTTCATTCTACAACAGTTAAACTACTTTTAAACATCGTACTTACCTTGTACTAAAACCAGTTTATTATTTCTTTTCTCATTACTTTAAGAATATGAATAGTTACTTTAATGGGCTAATAAAAGAACATTATTTCGAAACACTGGAGATCATAACAAAAATTCTAAGTATACCTAACTTTCCGGAATAATTTTGCTTCTTCGACATTTAATCAAATATTTAAAACTCTAATGTTGAATGTCTATACTAAATCGCATTTAAGTTGGTTCTTTAAAAATATTTTTTCTTCCTTAATTATGAAGCATTTTTTTTTTTTATTTATTATTGGTGATTAAAAATGCACGTCCTACTAATCTCAACTCGTATTGGAGGAGACCAGTACAAGTACTGTAGATTTTACCCTTCAAGTTTCATTCACGGAGTGAACTGCATCCATGAATTCTAATTAGAAGTGCTAACATAAATCTCTTTGAATAACTTAATGAACTCCAAAAGAGTCCATTTTATGTGCGGTTTGCGAAATCACTTCAGCTCGCTAATTAAATTACGTGTTTCAAATTTCTTGCACGCGCCCTTCTTTCACCTCAATACAATCGAGTCTTATTACTTCCATTTAAGATGTCTCTCCACTGCAGTTTAAATAGTTCAGACTCTTTTCAGATTTTAAGTTCCCCGCAAAAGAGAATTCATTATTGCTCATTGACTTCTAGTGGTTTTCCCGGTGCTTCTGGCATTTTGGTGTCGTTGATTTGCTAATTAGATGTAAGGAGGCTTCAAAATAGGTGGAGGAATGAGATAATTTTTAATTTTAAACTTATTATTGGAATTCGAATTGTAAGAATTGAAAAATATATGACAAGAATGTCTGACTTGCTTGTAATTAATATAGGCTCTTTACATGATAAAAATAACATTTTATGTTAAATAATAATCACATTTATTACTGTCAGATAGTCAAAATTGTGTTATTTTATCAATTCAGAACATAAAGAAGTGGCCAATCTCAAATTACAACAGTACTTCTACAGGTGAAACTCTCGCACCGATTTTATCAATCTCAACACATGTACTCAAATAATTTTATTACATAATTTTATCAAACAGTTTCTCTGCACAGATTTCAAATTTCTCAAATTTCTTGGAAATCATCTCAAATGAAACTTGAACTCAATTTTATATCAACAATTCGTCTGGACTCCAGGTCATGTTGGCATAACCGAAAAAGGACCTGCAGTTTCCTTAGGAAAATCCACGTCAGACACATTTAAAATTGGATATCTCGGGAAGACATCATCTACCATCAAATAAAGACAGCATGTAAAAACTAAGATGAACAATACAAAAAAGAAAATACGCTTGGGATATGATTCATTTAAATAGCAACAAATCAACTCGTCGTATCTAACCTATTAATCGAAAAGAAGAAGTACTAATTTCAAGATTTTGCACCAAGACCTATCCTTTTAAAGTTAGACTCAATAGATTTAGAATAACATCTTCTACACTATGCTTACGTTGCAATAAACCGGAAACAGAGGAACATAGTTTATACTAATTATTACGTACAAAGAGAAAAATGAAAAAGGCTTTTGGATACAAAGTCCTACCTTATTCTTGACCATTTGATATGAACGACGAACCTTATTATAAAACCATACCAATAATGATTTTCCTTAGTAAAATTGCGTAGTTTGTCTGTGTGTGTGTGTTAACTGTTTTGTATAATTTGTGACAGAAGTTCTATACAACACCGCATTTCGGTCCTGATTTTTTTTTTAATACTTTTAGAAACAGTCAAACTCTACTGATTATCTGCAGACCTTTTTTTACTCGTATTATCTTACCCTTTTTCATTTTTTCTGATTTCTTATTAAGAGTAGTTGGATAAACTGAGATAACATAAATTTTAAAGTCAAGTCATAAAAGAAGTCTGACATAAAACAACATTAAAAACTTTTTCAACTGAAGAAAAGAGGCATCTATGTGTCTTATTTAATGTATCAGATTCATAGCTTTTTTCTGTTGGAATAAATGAAGTAACTTAAAAAATGTTGTTATTCATCGAGGGCATTGGCTTCTACATACGTATGCGCCTAACAATCTATCCAGGAAAATAAGGTAATGACACTTTCTTTCTGAAATAACTGCCCCCCCCCTTCCCACACACACACACCCATGATTGTAACAGATTGCTTAAGCTTCTCTCATCCACAATTTGGCTATAATTTTATTCGGATTTTTAATACTGGATGCTCAATGGACTGGAATTTTTCTCTCGTCCAGCCGTCATATTTGAAGCAGCTTCATTGTTACCTAGAGCTCATATAAGCCAAAATCAGTTGAATGGAATTTCCTGTACATCTTCCTTGGGATATTTGGTTTACATTTGAGTTACATGTAATGGAAAACTTTATTTTACCTGAAGAAATAGAAAAATGAAAGTTAGATGGGTTTTTTCCCATAATTAGAACATATTTCAGTTTTAATGATTCATAGATAACAAATTATGAGTGTTTTAATGATTTATAAATAATGAATATGTGATGAGCATTAAAATGATTCATAAATAATGACATAGTAGGAATTCTGAGTGATACGCAAATTTGGATCTGTTACCCTTAAGAGGGAGCATTTTCCTATTTCTTATTAATTGTCCGTTTGGAGTGTGCGTTAGCAGAACACTAAAATACCAATATACTAGAGAGAGAGGGGAGTGAAATTATTTAATTATAATTTATATTTGTAAATGTGTAGGTATTTACTACTTTTAAATTAACTATTTTAAATTAACTATTTCAAATTTGTGAATTTTTTTATGGTCATTGAAAATATGGATTATTATATTTCAGCTTCCGTCATAAAAAATAATGTAACATCTTAAAAAAAAACAGACTATTAAATGTAGCGTATTAAAAATTTTGATGCACATTTCAAAAAAGCAATTGAATAACTTCCATAAAAGCGTATAAAGAATGTTAAACATTTATTTAAATGAAAAGAGAATTCAATAAAAGAAAACTGATTGAAAGAAAAAAAAAGAGAATGCACTTATTCAAATAAAGATGTTTTGAAATTGTGAAAGAAACGAAATTCAATGGATACAAAATAAACACCGTGATTCCAAAGAATTCGGATGAATTCTTTCAAATAAAAGTAGCCTTTTATCGAAAATATTGATTCCATTTCATCTGAAAAGAAATATTATTTTGATAAAAACTAAATTCAAAGTAAAAAAAAATAAAAAAAACTTTAATTTCTCTTTACCAATTGCTTCTTCGATCTTCGTTTATTTGCAAGAAACTTTCATTTATTCTTAATAAAAGTAATAATCTTGCAATAAAATGAAAAAGATGTAGCTTAATAATTAACTGTAAAGTTTATAAGCTTTTGATCACTGATGGGTTATTCCTTGAAAGAATTAATAAAAGCGTGAATTATAAGATTTTAAATGAATTGATTCGTTTTTTCAGTTGAAATTTTTATTAAAGGTCACTTATTCAAAAACAAAATAAATAAAATAAAGAAATAAAAAAGCCTTCATGCTTTCGTTATTATAATAATGAATATCTAGAAATTCAAAAAAGAAGATCAAGTAATTATTTGTTGCAATTATGAAATAGTTTATTTTTAAATCTAAGATATAAAAAGTATTTTAAGGATTTAAAACATAAAATTGAGTTTGGCATTAAAATTAGCCCCTTTCGTAGCTCTGTCATAACTCGAGTGTTGTAATATAATAAAAAAAAAACTATATTAGCTTTCAATATTACTGAAAGGGCGTAGGAAATGTTTCTATGGTTATTGCCTAAACAACAAGTAATTGTTTCTTTCATAATATAATATTAAATAATATTTTTATGTTATTCAAGCTAGGATTTAATGTGATACACATGTTTAAAAGTGTTTTTATTTTAACACGCTGATACTTTTATGATATATTGCAAAATTTACAAATGTCTTTTCTTCTTTTGGATGTTTATTATTTCGTCCTTAAAATAAATAAGTATAATTCAAAAAAGAATTTTTAAAGAACTATGTACAATAAGTACGCACCGAATTTATATAAAAAATATTTATCACGGTCTATAGAGGTTGCCTTATTATTTTCCATCTATTATTTTTTCTATAAATGTCTAATTTTTTTAATGTTTAAATACATCAACACATTACTAAGATATCGTAACTTACTTATGGGACTATGAATAAATAAATGGCTCATATGAAATTAGTTATAAAATATTTTAAAAGTTAACAGATTGACCTTTATAATATAAAAAAAGGTATATTACTTTGAAAAGTATTACAAAAATTAAAATTTTCTTTAATTTCTAATAAATTCATTTTAATCATCAAATTCTAAACTTTTCAGTCAGTAAGAGTTTTAAGCAATTCACTTCATTTTACTTCTGAATAATCGTTTGCGGTAATCTTTCTGTCATTTTTTTAAAAATTATGTTCCACTCAAACTGTATCACTTTATCATCCATAAAAAGGAAATTTACTAAGTCTTTATTAATAATGTCAAAACAGTATTAAATGTAAAAAATTAATATCTTTAATATCAAGGATTAATAGCCTAATTAAACATTCTTTCATTCTAGCACACTTAAACTACTTTTAAACATCGTTTACTTTCAAATACTTAAGTTGAACTAAAACTTTATTATGTCTTTTATCATTACTTTAAAAATATGAATAGTTACTTTAATAGGCTAATAAAAGAACCTTATTTCGAAACACTGAAAAACATCATGAAAATTCTAAGTATACCTAACTTTTACGGAATAATCTTGCTTCTTCGACATTTAATCAAACATTTAAAACTCGCATCAAATAAAATCAAATATTAATTATCGCATTTAAGTTGGTTCTTTAAAAATATTTTTTTCCCTTGATTATGAAGCATTTTTCCTTTTTATTTATTTATTATTGGCGATTAAAAATGCACGTCCTACCAATCTTAACTCGTATTGGCGGAGACCCTACTAGTACTTTAGATTTTAGCCTTCAAGTTTCATTCACGGAGTGAACTGCATCCATGAATTCTAATTAGAAGTGCTAACATAAATCCCTTTGAATGACTTAATGAATTCCAAAAGAGTACAATACGTACTTTGTACGTAACTTTACGCACAATACGTACGTAAAGTGTACGTACAATACGTACGTAACTTTGTACATCTATGGCTTTGCTTTTTCATATGAATGCGTCTAACAATCTACCCAGAGGTACACGGAATTGGCACTTTCTTTGACAGAGAATTGACCCCAACCCTCTATTATTACAGAATGTGCACACTTTTCTTATCTCCAATCAGACTACATAGTGGGAATTCTATGCGACACAGAAATATGGGACAGTTACCCTACAGATGAATCATTTTTCTAATTCTTATTAGTTGGCCATTTGTAATATGCATTAGTGGAACATTAAAATACATAAATACTAGAGTGAAATTGAGATGCGTTTAAGATTTATATTTATAAATGTGTAGGTATTTATTACTTTTAGATTAACTATTTCAAATTTGTGACGGGTTTTTGTACGGTTATCGAAAATATCTATTATGGTATCTCAGCATCCGTTATCAAAAATAATCTAGCATCTTTTACAAAAACAGACTATTAACTGTAAGGTTTTAAAAATTTTGATGAATATTTCAAAAGCACTTGAATTACTTCCATAAAAGCGTATAAAGAATGTTAAACATTTATTTAAACGAAAAGAGAATTCAATAAAAAGAAAACTGATGGAAAGAAAAAAAAAAGGGGAATGCACTTATTCAAATAAGGACTTGGATGTTTTGAAGTAGTGAAAGAAACGAAATTCAATGGACACAAAATAAACACCGTGATTCCAAAGAATTCGGATGAATTCTTTCAAATAAAAGTAGCCTTTTATCGAAAATATTGATTCCATTTCATCTGAAAAGAAATATTATTTTGATAAAAAACTGAATTCGAAGTAAAAAAATTTCAATTAATTTCTCTTTACCAATTGCTTCTTCGATCTTCGTTTATTTGCAAGAAACTTTCATTTATTCTTAATAAAAGTAATAATCTTGCAATAAAATGAAAAAGATGTAGCTTAATAATTAACTGTAAAGTTTATAAGCTTTTGATCACTGATGGGTTATTCCTTGAAAGAATTAATAAAAGCGTGAATTATAAGATTTTAAATGAATTGATTCGTTTTTTCAGTTGAAATTTTTATTAAAGGTCACTTATTCAAAAACAAAATAAATAAAATAAAGAAATAAAAAAGCCTTCATGCTTTCGTTATTATAATAATGAATATCTAGAAATTCAAAAAAAGAAGATCAAGTAATTATTTGTTGCAATTATGAAATAGTTTATTTTTAAATCTAAGATATAAAAAAGTATTTTAAGGATTTAAAACATAAAATTGAGTTTGGCATTAAAATTAGCCCCTTTCGTAGCTCTGTCATAACTCGAGTGTTGTAATATAATAAAAACAAAACTATATTAGCTTTCAATATTACTGAAAGGGCGTAGGAAATGTTTCTATGGTTATTGCCTAAACAACAAGTAATTGTTTCTTTCATAATATAATATTAAATAATATTTTTATGTTATTCAAGCTAGGATTTAATGTGATACACATGTTTAAAAGTGTTTTTATTTTAACACGCTGATACTTTTATGATATATTGCAAAATTTACAAATGTCTTTCTTCTTTTGGATGTTTATTATTTCGTCCTTAAAATAAATAAGTATAATTCAAAAAAGAATTTTTTAAAGAACTATGTACAATAAGTACGCACCGAATTTATATAAAAAATATTTATCACGGTCTATAGAGGTTGCCTTATTATTTTCCATCTATTATTTTTTCTATAAATGTCTAATTTTTTTAATGTTTAAATACATCAACACATTACTAAGATATCGTAACTTACTTATGGGACTATGAATAAATAAATGGCTCATATGAAATTAGTTATAAAATATTTTAAAAGTTAACAGATTGACCTTTATAATATAAAAAAGGTATATTACTTTGAAAAGTATTACAAAAATTAAAATTTTCTTTAATTTCTAATAAATTCATTTTAATCATCAAATTCTAAACTTTTCAGTCAGTAAGAGTTTTAAGCAATTCACTTCATTTTACTTCTGAATAATCGTTTGCGGTAATCTTTCTGTCATTTTTTTAAAAATTATGTTCCACTCAAACTGTATCACTTTATCATCCATAAAAAGGAAATTTACTAAGTCTTTATTAATAATGTCAAAACAGTATTAAATGTAAAAAATTAATATCTTTAATATCAAGGATTAATAGCCTAATTAAACATTCTTTCATTCTAGCACACTTAAACTACTTTTAAACATCGTTTACTTTCAAATACTTAAGTTGAACTAAAACTTTATTATGTCTTTTATCATTACTTTAAAAAATATGAATAGTTACTTTAATAGGCTAATAAAAGAACCTTATTTCGAAACACTGAAAAACATCATGAAAATTCTAAGTATACCTAACTTTTACGGAATAATCTTGCTTCTTCGACATTTAATCAAACATTTAAAACTCGCATCAAATAAAATCAAATATTAATTATCGCATTTAAGTTGGTTCTTTAAAAATATTTTTTTCCCTTGATTATGAAGCATTTTTCCTTTTTATTTATTTATTATTGGCGATTAAAAATGCACGTCCTACCAATCTTAACTCGTATTGGCGGAGACCCCTACTAGTACTTTAGATTTTAGCCTTCAAGTTTCATTCACGGAGTGAACTGCATCCATGAATTCTAATTAGAAGTGCTAACATAAATCCCTTTGAATGACTTAATGAATTCCAAAGAGTACAATACGTACTTTGTACGTAACTTTACGCACAATACGTACGTAAAGTGTACGTACAATACGTACGTAACTTTGTACATCTATGGCTTTGCTTTTTCATATGAATGCGTCTAACAATCTACCCAGAGGTACACGGAATTGGCACTTTCTTTGACAGAGAATTGACCCCAACCCTCTATTATTACAGAATGTGCACACTTTTCTTATCTCCAATCAGACTACATAGTGGGAATTCTATGCGACACAGAAATATGGGACAGTTACCCTACAGATGAATCATTTTTCTAATTCTTATTAGTTGGCCATTTGTAATATGCATTAGTGGAACATTAAAATACATAAATACTAGAGTGAAATTGAGATGCGTTTAAGATTTATATTTATAAATGTGTAGGTATTTATTACTTTTAGATTAACTATTTCAAATTTGTGACGGGTTTTTGTACGGTTATCGAAAATATCTATTATGGTATCTCAGCATCCGTTATCAAAAATAATCTAGCATCTTTTACAAAAACAGACTATTAACTGTAAGGTTTTAAAAATTTTGATGAATATTTCAAAAAGCACTTGAATTACTTCCATAAAAGCGTATAAAGAATGTTAAACATTTATTTAAACGAAAAGAGAATTCAATAAAAGAAAACTGATGGAAAGAAAAAAAAAGGGGAATGCACTTATTCAAATAAGGACTTGGATGTTTTGAAGTAGTGAAAGAAACGAAATTCAATGGACACAAAATAAACACCGTGATTCCAAAGAATTCGGATGAATTCTTTCAAATAAAAGTAACCTTTTATCGAAAATATTGATTCCATTTCATCTGAAAAGAAATATTATTTTGATAAAAAACTGAATTCGAAGTAAAAAATTTCAATTAATTTCTCTTTACCAATTGCTTCTTCAATCCTCGTTTATTTACAAGATATTTTTTCAGTTTTTCATTTAAAAGGAATAGATTCGTGTTGTTATTCAATCGATATTTTTAATAAAGTGTCTTATTTCAGTTGAAAATTAAAAACAAAAACAACAAAATAAAGAAAGAAAAAGCCTTCATGTCTTCGTTAATATAATAATGAATATCTAGAAATTCAAAAAAGAGGATCTAGTCATTATCTGTTATATTTATGAAATATTATAGATTTTGTGTTATTAATATATTATATTATGCAAAAAATATATGCATGCATGGATGTTTACTTTTCTACACAATCGGGGGTCGAACTTTAGTCTTTCTCCCACTCGCTTCATTGCATTCCTTTTGTTCTTAATCGACATTTAAATGTCTGTAATATTAGTAATTATATTCTATTACAACCACAATTTAAATAATAATAATAATAATAATGACATTAAATATTTAAGTAAGTTCTGGAGGACTGTTGTTAAATTGTTTTTCAGTTTCTTCAATAAAGTAATAAAGTATTTTTAATGATTCAAGAATTTAAGAAAAAAAATCACAATTCCATTGACAACTTTGGATTACAATGAATAATAAAGAAATTAGTCAACAAAACTTGATTACTTTATGATGAGGAAAAACAACTTGTTCAGGTAATGTGAAGATTACGCAAATAGGGCAAGACACTCGAGCAAATTAAATTGCTCGAAAACTCTTGTTTTAACGAGTAAAAATTAACCAAGTGGCAGAAGAACTGTTAATGGTGACGGCTGAGTGTTACAAGAGGGGACAACTAGTGACAAGGAAATTGGCTGTTAAAACTCGACAACTGTAAAAAATGCGTTGAAGTCGGAAAAACTCTTCGATTCTCTGGAAGGTTAAATGCACTTCAGCGAAGAGAGAGGGGTCAATTTCTGTTAACGGCGTCGAACTAGTTACCAACTCAAATCAGGAAGGATTTCCAATCAAGCAGCTGAATTGGAAGGAAAAGAAGCCTTCAATTAGATGGAGACAATCGTAAATCAGCAAAAAACATCAAACGAAACTTTAGTCAAGAGTGCTCAAAGTGGAAGGAACAAAGAAGGTACACTCTCTGGTTAAAGAAAGAATTCGAAAATGAAAAAAAGTTAGAATTAATATTGTTTTCTTAATCTTCAGGAAATCAATTAACTTTCAGGACTTTGAGCATTAATAAATAAAAAAGACATTCTAAACTTCAAGACATTTTTGAAAACCTTGTTAAAGTCTCATTGAGACAACAGAATAAGTCATTTTATTTTATTTTTCTCGTTAATTTTTAGCAGTTTAAAAACTTCATTGAATACTAAATTACTCTTGCTCTAACTCCTAGATATTCATTACGATCGTAATGAATATATATTTTTTCCTCTGAACAAATATCTCCCTTTGTGAGTTTTGTGCTTGCCTTTTAAAATGCCTTGTAACAAAACTTTTTCAAGAAATGGAGAGCAATTAACTGGTATGTTTTTCCTGAGGACATTAATTTTCACTATCTTGAACAATTTAATAATAGTATTAAAGGAATTTATGAGAGGTAAATAGTTCTTTCATATTGTTAGTGGTACTAATTGCTAATGCTCAGTTAAACAAAAGTAAATATTGTAACTAAACTGTACAAAAAAAAAAAAAAAAAAACTAAACTGTATGAAAAAAACCTTACTGTACTGGAAAATGTCATTATACACGAAAACTTTCTGTTATGGAGAATGTAGTTTGGAAGTATGTAATTATCTTAATATTTACCTTTTCAACTAGTTTGTGTTCATCACAAAGTTCGTAAAATATAAATGCAAATTAATATAGCAAACAAATAAAACAATTATCTTAGCAAACGTAATAACAATCTCGTTAATTCATTTGAATTGTTCTGTAAAATAACGGCATAAAAACTAAACTACTCAAAAAATTACTTTATACATATAATTTATTGCATTGTAAACTTTTATTATGCTTAATGTAATTTAGATGGCATTTATTGTGGAAATTATTTCTCATATTTGCCTATTTAATTGATTTTGGTTCATCGTAATATCCATAACTTTTAAACAGCAAATCCTCTTCAATAATAATATAACTAATAAAAATGGCAGTAATAGCAATAATAACATAAATAAATAAATCAGAATTTTGTTAAAGGTACTAAACCCGATGTATTTTGAGATAAATAACTTTCTTATAGATCAGGAATGAACAATTCACTGCCTGTCATTGACTTGTTAATAATTCTTCTATTCTTGATAATTTATATAAAAAGAGATTCGAGTTGAAAATGTTCATAATTTGATATCCGAAATTAAAAATTATTTCTTAATTTCCGAAATATTTTAAAACCGCGGTTAGATTAATTCAGCAAGCTATTCACCATTTTACCCAACGCGTGCATTTAGTAAAACAGTGAGAACTTGAAATAGGAATTTTATTATGATAATTTGTTAAATGCTATCATTATGATCATTATGATCATTATGCAGGTTATAACAATTACGAATAAATTGTTGATGGAAGAAGCATTAAAAGTCCCAAGATTTTTTAAAATTCAATGCGTAATCTCTTCAATCGTGAATATTAAATAAATTCGAAAACAAGAATCCATTGTTGTTTAAAAATCTAGAATAAATACTGAGCTGTGTTACTACAAAAATATAACAAAATATTAGAACTAAATAATTTCATTTTTAATCATCAAAATATTTACAAATTATAGATTCTAAATTTTTCAGTCAGTAAAGACTTTTAAGAAGTTCACTTCATTTTACTTCTGAATGATCGTTTGTGGTAATTTTCCTTTCATTTCTTTTAAAATTATGTTTCACTCAAACATTATTCACTTTATCATCCATAAGGAGGAAATTTACCTAATTTAGATTAACAAAGCCAAAAACAGTATTAAAACATAAAAAAATTAATATCTTTAATATCAAGGATTAAAAACCTATTTAAATATTCTTTCATTCTAGAAAAGTTAAACTACTTTTAAAAAAAAACCGTTTACTTTTAATTACTTAACTTGTACTAAAACCAGATTATTATTTCTTTTCACATTAATTTAAGAATATGAAAAGTTGTTTTAATGGCTATTAATAAAAGAACATTATTTCGAAACATTGAGGAAAATAAAGAAATTTCTAAATATACCTAACTTTCCGAATAATTTTGCTTCTTCGACATTTAATCAAATATTTAAAAACTCTAATGTTGAATTTATGTCCATACTAAATCGCATTTAAGTTGGTCCTTCCCTTAATTATGAAGCATTTTTCCTTTTTATTTATTTATTATTGGTGATTAAAATGCACGTCCTACCAATCTCAACTCGTATTGGTGGAGACAGGTTACAAGTACTCTGATTTTGCCCTTCAAGCTTCATTCATGGAGTGAGCTGCATCAATGAATTCTAATTAGAAGTGCTAACATAAATCTCTTTGAATAACTCAATGAACTCCAAAAGAGTCCATTTTATGTGCGGTTCGCGAAATCACTTCAGCTCGCTAATTAAATTTTGCGTTTCAAGTTTCTTGCACGCGCCCTTCTTTCAATTCAATGCAATCGAGTCTTATTACTTCCATTCAAGATGTCTCTCCACTGCAGTTTAAATAATTCAGACTCTTTCAGATTTTAAGTTCCCATGAAAGAGAATTCATTATTGCTCATTGAGTTCTAGTGGTTTCCCGGTGCTTCTGGCATTTTGGTGTCGTTGATTTGTTAATTAGAAGTAAGGAGGCTTCAAATTTGCAGGTGCAATGCGAATGAGATAATTTTTAATTTCAAAACTTATTATTGGAATTGAATTGTAAGAAATTAAAAAATATATAACAAGAATGCCTGTCTTGTTAGTATTTAAATAGACGTTTTACGTAATAAAATTTTTTGTTTCTTATCGCACGTTTTGTCAGCAACATTTAGACCAAGTCCATGAACTTGTGTGCTCGCATAGAAAGAGGAAGGAGGGAGGGAGGAGGGGCTTCTGTTGTGATGGAGCATCCGTGGGTAGATGTCTGACTTGGTTCCGAACCGCTGAAGAAGGAGGGCAGTGTCTTCAGGAAGGATTTTTTTACGGAGAACTACACTAATTTCCGTATCGTATGGGAGAAAACCTGGAAAATTCTCACCAGGTAGTTCTGGCTCACGAGGCAAGATGCTGAGCATCACAAATATATTTGAGTCTCCTCGTTTTTCGAAACAGTGTCTACAACAAACCCGCCAGCCGATTGAACCTGAGCCCTAATGCTCACCAGCGGAGCAAGTCGCCATTGAGCCACGAGTCGAGCTAAAAATAGCTCTTTATCTTTCAAATACTAATTAATTAAGAAAGAGAGAGATTTATTTATGATTTATATTTATAAATACGTAGGTATTTACTACTCTTAGATTAACTATTTCTAATTTGTGAGGGTTTTTTTTTGTATGGTTATCGAAAATATCTAATATTTGTATTTCAGCATCCGTTATAAAAATAATCTAACGTATTTTATAAAAACAGACTATTAACTGTAGTGTTTTAAAAATTTCAATGCACATTTCAGAAAGCACTTGAATAACTTCCATAAAAGCGTACAAAGAATGTTAAACATTTATTTAAATGAAAAGAGAATTCGATAAAAGAAAACTTTTGAGAGAAAAAAAGAAGAAAGTGCACTTATTCCAGTAAGAACCTAGATGCTTTCAAAATATTAAAAGAAGCGAAATTCAATGGATACAAAATAAACACTGTGATTCCGAAGAATTCGGATGAATTATCTCAAATAAAAGCAGCCTTTTATCGAAAATATTGATTCTATTTCATCTCAAAAGAAATATTATTTTGATAAATTAAATTGAAATGAAAAAGATTGAAATAAAAAAACTCTCAATTAATTTCTCTTTACCAATTACTTCTTCGATCTCCATTTATTTACAAGATATTTTCATTTTACTCTTTACAATAAAAAGAAAAAAAAATATGTAGCTTAATAATTAACTGTAAAAGTTTATAATCTTTTGATCACTGGTGGATTATTCCTTGAAAGTATTCATAAAAGCGTAAAATAGAAAATTTTAAAGGAATAGATTCGTGTTTTTTTTTCAATTGATATTTTTAATAAAGTGACTTATTCTAAAACAAAACAAACAAAGCAATGAAAGGAAAAAACCTTCATGCCTTGAAATCTAAGATAAAAAAAAAAGTATTTTTGATTTAAAAACATAAAATTGAGTTTGACATAAAAATTAGCCCCTTTCGTATGTCTGTCATGACGCGAGTGCTGTAATATAATAAAAACAAAACTATATTAGTTTCAATGACATTGAAGAATTCCTTATTTTAATAAAAAAAAAAAGATGTTTGTATATTGTTTAAAATAATTTGAAAAATAATCTTTTCGGCCTTTTAGCCTTAATTAACTGTCTGAAAGTGCATGGGGAATGTTTCCATGTTTATTGCCTAAACAACAAGTAATTGGTTCTTTCAGAATATAATATTAAGTAATCATTTTATGTTATTCAAACCAGGATTTGAAATAAACGTTTAAAAATGGTTTATCTTAACAAGCGAATACTTTTTAAGATATTACAAGTTCATAATTCCGTTTGGTCATTTGGATGTTCATTATTTTGTCCTTAAAATAGTAAGTATAATTCAAAAGGTATTATTGTAAAGAACTATGTACAATAAGTACACACCGAATTTATTTTTTAAAGTATTTAGTACTGCCTATAGAGGCTGCCTTATTATTTTTCGTGCAATATTTTTTTATAGATGTCTAAATTTTATTAAAATGTTTAAATACATTAAAACATTACTAAATTCACTTAAGAGAATATAAATAAATAAATGATTCTAATGAAATTTCAGAAGTTAAAATATCATAAAAGTTAACAGAATAGCCCTTATTATGTAAATTATCAAGTGAACTACTTTTAAAGGTATTATTACAAAAATAATTTGCAAATTAAAAATTAAGATTTACAAATTAAAAATTAAAAAATTATCGTTTACGGTAATTTCAAACTGTACCCAATTTATCATCAATAATAAGAAAATTTACTTAATTTATATTAATAAAGGCGAAACAGTATGAAATATAAAAAAAAAAAATTAATATCTTTAATATCAAGGATTAATAGCCTATTTAAACATTCTTTCATTCTAGAACAGTTAAACTACTTTTAAACACCGTTTACTTTCAAGTACTTAACCTATACTAAAAACCAGTTTATTATTTTATTTTATTACTTTAAGAATATGAAAAGTTTAGGCTGTTAGGCTTTTAATAGGCTAATAAAAGAACATTATTACGAAACAGTGAAGATCATAATAAAAAATTCTAAGGTTACCTAATTTTTCGAATAATTTTGCGTCTTCGACATTTAATCAAATATTTAAAACACTAATGTTGAATTATGTCTATGCTAAATCGCATTTAAGTTGGTTCTTTAGAAATATTTTTTTTCTTCCTTAATTATGAATCATTTTTTCTTTTTATTTATTATTGGGGATTAAAAATGCACGTTCTACCAATCTTAACTGGTATTGGTGGAGATCAGGCTACAAGTACTCTAGATTTTACCCTTCAAGCTTCATTCACGGGAGGAGCTGCATCAACGAATTCTAATTAGAAGTGCTAACATAAATCTCTTTGAATAACTTAATGAACTCCAAAAGAGTCCATTTTATGTGCGGTTCGCGAAATCACTTCAGCTCGCTAATTAAATTATGCGTTTCAAGTTTCTTGCACGCGCCCTTCTTTCACCTCGATGCAATCGAGTTTTATTACTTCCATTTAAGATGTCTCTCCACTGCAGTTTAAATGATTCAGACTCTTTTCAGATTTTAAGTTCCCCGCGAAAGAGAATTCATTATTGCTCATTGAGTTCTAGTGGCTCCCCGGTGCTTCTGGCATTTGGTGTCGTTGATTTATTAATTAGAGTAAGGAGGCTTCAAATTTGGTGGATGAACAGGATAATTATTGTTATTTTTAATTTCAAAACTTATTATTGAAATGCGAATTATAAGAATTGAAAAATATATGACAAGAATGCTTGACTTGTTAGTAATCAATATAGACTTTTTACATGGTAAAAAAATAGCATTTATGTTAAATATTAATCACATGTACTAGTATCAAATAGTCAAAACTGTGTTATTTTTGCAATTCAGAACTTAAATAAATGGCCAATCTCAAATTACAATAGTACTTTTACAGGTGAAACTGTCGCAATTATTTTATTAATCTCAACAATGTACTCGAATAATACCATTTCATCATTTTATCAGATAGTCTCTCTGTCCTTCTAACTGTCAATCTGATGTTCAGCATCTTGTTTCGTGAGTCGGACTACGTGGTGGCATTTTCCGAATTTTCTCCCGTAAAATACGCAAGTGCAGGGTTTTTTGCTCCTCTAAACTTCCTCTCAGATGGCACTGCCCTTCTTCCTCAGTTATACAGAGCCCAGTCAGACTTCTACTAGTGGGTGTTCCATCACTGCAGAAGTTGTCCCTTCCCCCTCCATCCATGAGTAGATTGCTCGTAGGATGTCCGTCCTGAGTCTAATCCAATGAGGCATGGACACTACAACAACAACAGGGTACATTGAAGTCAAATGCGAAGAGGCTAAATAGGAAAAATCGATTGATTTACGAAAATCATTCCCGTTTGGTTGTAGAGGTGAGCAGACGTGTTTTTTAACGTCTCGTTTTCTACTTTCTGAATGTTGAACGAGATGGAGATTTCCACCGAGGGAACGGTCTTCTGAGGACCAACGTGCAGTTTTTCGCCGCAAGCAGTGGATGTTAAGCTCAAATCAAAAGACAATGAAAAGGTTTACCCCAGAGGGGATATACATATCAAAAAAGAATGGACGTTAGACGCTATTGTCGCCAGTCGAAAGATCTGCTTCGAAAGCCTCTTTAAAAGGATTTTCATAATATGTGTTGTGGAACAAAAGATTCTTGAAATAAAAAATTATTATAAAATATAAAATAGATTCTATCAATGATCCTCAATGTCTTTTTTTTTTCTTTTCAATTCCTTTTATTAGCTTACACTCACCCTATATATATACCAAATTTTCAATCGTTAACAAAATACTTTTTATTCACCCACTCAAATTCAAATACATTTTTTAAACTTGTAGTGCAATGTGTAGCGTAGGGCTTTCTGCAATATAGTGGAAAAAAATAGGAATTGACTTAAAATTTTTTTTTATATTACTCGTTATGAGAAAGGTCATAAATTTAATTATAAAAGATTCATTTGATTAACATTTTTACATTTATAGAATAGGCATAGGGAAAAATTGACCAAGATTGTCACAATCTGTATAAAGTATTTTACATTGATGGTCAGGTTGCCTGGAGGGATCTTTGTGGGCACAAATCGGAGTGGTTATCCTTGAAAATCTTCTCCTCTCCCGGAAGCCTGAAATTCATTAATCGTCTGACGGTGAATTGTTTGTGACATACGTAAGTAGAACATGCCCACTGATGGACACAAAAACAACAAAAATGAATAAGAATAAAAAATGAATAAAATAAAATGAATGGAATAAAATAAAATAATAGCAGAGAACTAGGAAACATCATTATACAGTGAAACTGACAACTATTCTTTGAAATAGTAACCTGATATATATTGCTCGACCATCCGTTATGTAGCAAACTGGCAACAGGCCAAGTTTGGCGGATGAGTATTAAATAAGAATAGAATACACAAAATAGAATTAAAAAATCTAAAATGGAATAGAATAGAATCTAATAAAGCCTAATAGAATCTAAAAATGGGATATAAATAGGACGTAATGAGGTTTGGTTTGGTTTGTCGCTCCACGGTCATCTTGAGCATACGAGGGCTAAACAGACCGGGACCTACAGTTTAAAGTGGATTCCGAACCTGAAGTCTGTGATACCAAAAGCCCGCTAGCCACTTGCCCACCAGGCCGCAACGTAATAAGGAGAAAGGTATTTTCGGAAGGGTTTTAAGTAAAAATAAAAATAATTTTAATCTTTAATAATTAAAATTTAAAATAATATAATATCAAAAGAAAAATTAGATGGAAAAACATTTTACAATAACTATTGAACCATTTTCTTTTCAAAATTGATTTGCACCGCATATGTCTGACTAGCACCTCTAACTGATAAAGAAATTAGTCAACAAAACTTGATTACTTTATGATGAGGAAACAACTTGTTCAGGTAATGTGAAGATTACGCAAATAGGACAAGACACTCAAGCAAATTAAATTGCTCGAAAACTCTTGTTTTAACGAGTAAAAATTAACAAAGTGGCAGAAGAACTGTTAATGGTGACGGCCGAGTGTTCAAGAGGGGACAACTAGTGACAAGGAAATTGGCTGTTAAAATTGGACAACTGTAAAAATGCGGAAATCGGAAAAACTTTTCGATTCTCTGAAGGTTAAATGCACTTCAGCGAAGGAGAGCGGGGTCAATTTCTGTTAACGGCGCCGAACTAGTTACCAACTCAAATCAGGAAGGATTTCCAATCAAGCAGCTGAATTGGAAGGAAAAGAAGTCTTCAATTAGATGGAGACCATCGTAAATCAGCAAAAAAAAAAACATCAAGCGAAACTTTAGTTAAGAGTTTCTTAAAGTGAAAGAACAAAAGAAGGCAGAATTCTGATTAAAAAAGATTTCGAAAATGAAGAAAATTAGAAGTAATATTGTTTTCTTAATCTTCACGAAAACAATTAACTTTTAGGACTTTGAGTATTAATAAGTAAAAAGACATTCTAAACTTCTAGACAATTTTTTCCAAGTTCAAAACTTTGTTAAAGTCTCATTAAAACGACATCCACTCAATACATTTTGAGAACTGTATCTCGAATAATCATTTTATTTTATTTTTTTATCGGTACTTTTAGTAGATTAAAAAGTTTCATTGATTCCCAAATTAATCTTGCTCCTTAACTCCTAGATATTCATTACGATCGTATTGAATATAATTATTTTTCCTTTGGACAAGTACCTGCCTTTGTGAGTTTTTGACTACCCTTGCCTTGCCTTGAAATGCCTTGTTACAGAACTTTTTCAAAGAAATGGAGAGCAATTAACAAGCACGTTTTTCTTGCGGACATTAATTTTCACTAGCTTAAATAATTTAATAATAATATTAAAGGAATTTATGAAAGGCAAATAGTTCTTTCATACAGTTAGTGGTACTAATTGTTAATTTGGCTGGATCAGTTAAATAAAAGTATATACAGTACAGTACAAAAATTAAACTGTACGAAAAACATTTACTGTACTGGGAACTGTATTTACTGTACTGTTCTGTTATGAAGAATTACATTCTACATAACAGAAAGACATTCTCTTTTCTATGCGTAATTTCTTCAACCATGAACAATAAATTTGAAAAACAAGAACATTTTGTTAATTAAAAATTTATAATCAATAATACTGAGTTGTGTTATTACAAAAGTCTCCCAAAATATTAAAATAATTTTGAAAATCAATGGCAGATATTAGATATCGCGTGTATGGTTCTACGCAAGTCAATTAAATCGATGCGATTTTAAAATGTACTAGAACTCCTGCTTCAGATAAATTTAGCGTCATTGTGATGTGGCGGTCTGGTGGCGCAACGGTAGTGCGTCTGACTCCAGATCAGAAGGTTGCGTGTTCAAATCACGTCCGTGTCAAATAATTATTTTTGAGGCAATTACTACGAACAAGTTGTAAAGTTGTTTAAATTCGTATTATTATAATTTGATTCATTATTTACTTAAAAACGCCAATTTTTAAAAAATGATTTAAAGTTGTTTCTAAAAATTCATCATAAAAAAAAATGACGAGTTATTGTTAAATAGATTAATGCTCTGGTTGTATTTTATGTTTATTATACCTAATAATAATTACCAATTTTTAATACCAATACCTATTATCATTTCTTAAATACCTAAAAAATGTTATTTTTTATATTTTATAATAATTAAATTAAATTTTATTGTAATAAAATGCATAAATAAAATACATATAAATACAATAAAATATATTAAAATACTCTTCTTTTGTTTTATCAATTCAAGATTTTTTAAGCAAAAATTCCGATTTATACAGTTAATTACTGGGTTCTTCATTCCGTTCAATTCTGTTAATTACATGACAAAAAAATTAATTATCTGAAATGTTAAAAAAAATTAATTTGAAATATATTTCTAACAAGTAATATGTATAAAAAATTTTTAAAAATCAAATCCTACTTTTTTTCCCCTCTATTGCAGAAAGTCCTTTATAAATGATTTTCATTCATTTTTTAAGTTTATCTGGTGCCATCTATTGGCAGATATATGCAACTTAAATCTAAAAAAAAAACTAAAATTAATCAATTAAATTTAATTAATCAATTAATATTTGAAAAAACTGTATTAATATCCAGTGTCATCCATTACAAGTTCAAAAAAATCTATTTGAATTTGAGTGGAAAAATAAAAAGTATTTTATGAACGATTGAATATTTGAACAAGATATATAGAGAGAGAGTGTGAGCTAATAGAAGGAATTGAAAATTCAGCTTTAACAATAAAAATATATTGCTAACATTATATATATTGTCATTTAACAAAAAAATATCTTTAATATCATGGATTAACAGCCTAATTAAACATTCTTTCATTCTAGATAAGTTAAACTACTTTTAAACATCGTTTACTTTTAAGTACTTAACCTGTACTAAAACCAGATTATTTCATTTCTCATTACTTTAAGAAAATGAAAATTTATTTTAATAGGATAATAAAAAAACATTATTTCGAAACATTGAAGATCACAATAAAAATTTTGAGTATACCTAAATTTCCGGAATAATTTTCGCTTCTTTGACATTTAATCAAATATTTAAAACTCTAATGTTGAATTATGTCTATACTAAATCGTATTTAAGTTGGTTCTTTAGAAAATCTTTTTTTTCTTAATTATGAAGTATTTTTCCTTTTTATTTATTTATTATTGGTGATTAAAAATGCACGTCCTACTAATCTCAACTCGTATTGGTGGAGACCAGGCTACAAGTACTCTAGATTTTGCCCTTCAAGTTTCATTCACGGAGTGACCTGCATCCATGAATTCTAATTAGAAGTGCTAACATAAATGTCTTTGAATAACTCAATGAACTCCAAAAGAGTCCATTGGTTGAAATCACTTCAGCTCGTTAATTAAATTATGCGTTTCAAGTTTCTTGCACGCGCCCTTCTTTCACCTCAATGCGATGGAGTCTAATTATTTCCATTTAAGATGTCTCTCCACTGCAGTTTAAATAGTTCAGACTCTTTTCAGATTTTAAGTTTCCCCGCGAAAGAAAATTAATTATTGCTCATTGAGTTGTAGTGGTTTCCCGGTGCTTCTGGCATTTTGGTGTCGTTGATTTGTTTATTAGGAGTAAGGAGGCTTCAAATTTGGTGGAGGAATGTGATAATTGCTGTTATTT
The DNA here is from genome assembly GCA_021605095.1 of Caerostris extrusa. Classification (NCBI taxonomy): domain Eukaryota; kingdom Metazoa; phylum Arthropoda; class Arachnida; order Araneae; family Araneidae; genus Caerostris; species Caerostris extrusa. The sequence continues at coordinate 86,260 of BPLR01000261.1, forward strand.
TTAATTTCAAAACTTATTACTGAATTCAAATTATAAGAAATGAAGAATATATGACAAGTATACTTGACTTGTTAGTATTTAAAATAGGCGTTTTAAAAATAATAATAGGCGTGATAAAAGTAGCTTTTTGTTTCTAATCCCACTTGGTCGACAGCAACATCTAAATCAAGTCCATGAACCCATGTGTTCTCATGGAAGGAGGGAAAGGGGGGGACGCTTCTGTTGTGATGATACGCAGTAGGTAGAAGTCTGACTTGCCTCCCTGTCGCTGACGAAGCAGGGTAGTGCCTTCAGAGAGGATTTTTAGGGAGAACTACACCCCTTTTCGTATCGTATGGGAGAAAACTTTTGAAATTTCCACTAGTTAGTCCGACTCAGAAGGCAAAAATGCTGAACATCAGAAATACATTCGAACCTCCTTGTTTTTTGAAACAGTGTCTACAACAAAGCGGCTAGCGGATTGAACCTCTGCCGTAATGCTTTCCAGCGCGCACTGAGCCACGAGTCAGGCTAAAAATAGCTTTTATGTTGTAATATTAATCACAGTCTACTATCAGATAATAAAAAATGTGTTATTTTATCAATTCAGAACACATAAGAAAGTGTGACATAAAACAGAATTAAACATTGTTTTTAACTGAAGAAAATGGCATCTTTGTGTCTCATACGGAAAACAACGGACATAGAGTAGATTTTATGTACCAAATTCGTAGCTTATTTTCTATTTGAAAAAATTAAGTAACTTACAAAATGTTTTTATACATCTACGACCATGGCTTCTACATGTGAATGCGTCTAACACTCTACCCAAGAAAATAAGGAAATGACACTTTTTTTCAAATGTAACTGCCCCCCCCCTCACCCGCATCCCATGATTGTAACAGGATTGGTAAGCGTCCGTCATTCCTAATCAGATACATAGTGGGAATTCTATGCGACACACAAATAGGGGACAGTTACCCCTAAACAGGAATCATTTTTCTATTTCTTATGAGTTGGCCGTTTGGAATATGGATTTGTAGAACGTTAAAATACATATATACTAGAGTGAGAGAGAGAGAGAGAGATTTATGATTTATATTTACAAATGTGTAGGTATTTACTGCTTTTAGATTAACTATTTAAAATTTATGAGGGTTTTTTTGTATGGTTATCCAAAATATCTAAAACAGGCTATTAAATATAGCGTTTTAAAAATTTCATTGAATATTTTAGAAAGCACTTGAATAACTTCCATAAAAGTGTATAAAAGAATGTTAAACTTTTATTTAAACGAAAAGGGAATTCAATAAAAAGAAAACTTATTGCAAGAAAAAAAAAGAGTGCGCTTATTCAAATAAGAACTGGAATGCTTTGAAATAGTGAACGAAACGAAATTCAATGGATATAAAATAAACACTGTGATTCCAAAATGAATTCTTTCGAATAAAAGAAGCCCTTTATCGAAAATATTGATTCCATTTCATCTCAAAAGAAATATTATTTTGATAAAACTAAATTCAAAATAAGAAAGGCAGAAATAAAAAAAAAACCTTCAATTAATTCTCTTTACCAATTACTTGTTCGATCTCCGTTTATTTACAAGATATTTTCATTTACTTTTTACAATAAACTGAAAAAAATGTAGCTTAATAATTAACTGTAAAGCTTAATCTTTTGATCACTGATGGGTTATTCCTTGAGAGAATTAATAAAAGAATGAAATAGAACATTTTAAAGGAGTTGATTCGTGTTTGTTTTTTCAATTGAGATTTTTAATAAAGTGACTTATTCAAAACCAAACAAATAAATAAAAAAAATCCTTCATGCCTTCTTTATTATAATAATGAATATCTATAAATTAAAAAAAAAGGGATCGAGTAATTATTTGCTATAATTATGAAATAGTACAACTATATAGTGGATATACAAAAATACTATAATAGTGGATTATAGTGGAAAGTATTTTAAGGATTTAAAACATAAAGTTGAGTTTGACATAAAAAATTGTCCCTTCGTAGCTTTCATAACGCGAGTGCTGTAATATAATAAAAACATTATAGTTTACATTATTATATTATAGTTAGCTATATTACATTATAGTTTACATTATCATAGTTTTCAAAATATTCTAGGATTATTTTTTTAAAAAAAAAAAAGATGTTTGTATGTTTTTTAAAATAATTTCGGTTTTTTAGCTTGATTAACTGTCTGAAAGTGCGTAGGGAATGTTTCCATGGTAAACATACATTGTTTCTTTCTAAGCATCGTTAGTTACCGTAGGATGTCCGTTAGCTTTTTTCCCTAGCGCGCATGCTCATAGAAACTGCGTGAGTGCGCTAGGGACTAAGCTAACATGTAATACTAAGTAATAATTTTATGTTATTCAATGCATGATTTAGTGTGATACACGAGTTTAAAAGTGTTTTTATTTTAACATACCGATACTTTTATGATATATTATAAGTTTATAATTGTGTTTGGTCTTTTGATGTTCATCATTTTCCCCTTAAAATAATAAGCATCATTCAAAAGGAATTTTTTAAAAACTCTATGTACAATAAATGTACACTAAATTTATTTTTCAAATATTTAGTACTGCCTTAATATTTTTCGTGTAATTAATTTTCTTATAAAGGTCTACATTTTTTTAAATGTTTAAATACATTAACACGTTACTAAACTATTGCAGCTTACTTATGAGAATATGAATAAATAAATGGCTCAAATGAAATAAGTTAACAAATATTTTAAACATTAACAGCTTGACCTTTGTAATATAAAAAAGGGTATATTACTTTGAAAAGTATTATTAAAAAAATAAAACTATTTTTTAATTTTTAATAAATTTATTTTAATCATCAAAGATTTACAAATTATAAATTACAAATTTTTTTAGTCAGTAAGGAATTTAAGCAATTCACTTCATTTCATTTTTTAATAATCGTTTGCTGTAATCTTTTTTCCATTTTTAAAAATTATGTTTCTTTCAAACTGCACTCACTTTATCATTCATAAAGAGAAAAACTTACTTAATTTATATTAATAATGCCAAAACAGCATTAAATATATAAAAAATTAATATCTTTAATATCAAGGATTAATAGCCTATTTAAACATTCTTTCATTCTAGAACAGTTAAACTACTTTTAAACATCGTTTACTTTCAACTACTTAACCTGTACTAAAACCAGTTTATTATTTCTTTTCTCGTTACTTTAAGAATATGAATAGTTACTTTAACAGGTTAATAAAAGAACGTTATTTCGAAACATTGAAGATCATAATAAAAATTCTAAGTGTACCTAACTTTTCGGAATAATTTGTTTCTTCGACATTTAATCAAATATTTAAAACTCTAATGTTGAATTATGTCTATACTAAATCGTATTTAAGTTGGTTCTTTAGAAAATATTTTTTTCTTTCTTAATTATGAAGTATTTTTCCTTTTTATTTATTTATTATTGGTGATTAAAAATGCACGTCCTACTAATCTTAACTCGTATTGGTGGAGACCAGACTACAAGTACTCTGGATTTTACCCTTCAAGCTTCATTCACGGAGTGAGCTGCATCAATGAATTCTAATTAGAAGTGCTAACATAAATCTCTTTGAATAACTTAATGAACTCCAAAAGAGTCCATTTTATGTGCGGTTCGCGAAATCACTTCAGCTCGCTAATTAAATTATGCGTTTCAAGTTTCTTGCACGCGCCCTTCTTTCACCTCAATGCGATCGAGTCTTATTGCTTCCATTTAAGATGTCTCTCCACTGCAGTTTAAATGATTCAGACTCTTTTCAGATTTTAAGTTCCCCGCGAAAGAGAATTCATTATTGCTCATTGAGTTCAAGTGGTTTCCGGTGCTTCTGGCATTTTGGTGTCGTTGATTTGTTAATTAGAAGTAAGGAGGCTTCAAATTTGGTGGAGGAACGGGATAATTGCTGTTATTTTTAATTTCAAAACTTATTATTGGAATTCGAATTGTAAAAATTGAAAAATATTTGACAAGAATGCCTGGCTTGTCAGTATTTAAAATAGGCATTTTAAGTGATAAAAATATTTTTTGTTTCTAATTCCACTTGCTTGACTGCAACATTTAGACCAAGTCCATGAACCAGTGTGTTCTTATGGAAATATTGAGGGGGAGGTCAACTTCTGTTGTGTGGAACACCTTAGGTAGTAATCTGGCTTGCCTCCGTGACGCTGAAGAAGGAAGGCAGGGCCTTCCGGGAGGATTTTTAGGGTGAACAACACCCCTTTGCGTGTCATATGGGGAGAAAGCCCAGAAAAATTCCCGCGGGTAGTCCGACTCAAAAGGCAAGAGGCTGAACATCAAAAATACATTCGATACTCTTCGTTTTTTGCAACAGCGTCTACAACAAAGCCGTCAGCGGATTGAAACCCTGCTCTAATGCTCATCAGCGACGCGCAAGTCGCCCTTGAGCCACAAGTGGAGCTAAAAATTCATTTTTTGTTTTAAATATTAATCACAGTCTACTATCAAATGGTCTAAAATTGGTTATTTTATCAATTCAGAAAACATAAAGAAAGTCTGACATAAAACAATATTAAACACTTACTTTAACTAAAGAAAATGGCATCTTTCTGTCTCAAACATAAAAACACGGTCATAGAATAGTTTTTATGTATCAGAATCGAAAGTGTTTTCTGCTTGAAAAATTAAATAACTCAAAAGATGTTTTTATACATCTATGGCCATGGCTAACGTAGGAATGCGTCAAACAATCTACCCAGGAGTATAAGGAAATGACACTTTCGAGAGAGAATTGACCCCAGCCTCGATTGTAACAGAATGTGTTATCATGTTATGTATCTCATCATGTTATGTTTCATGTCTCATCATGTTATGTTATCATGTTATGTGTCTCATCCCCAATCAGATCACATAGTGGAAATTCTACGCGACACACAAATATGGGACGGTTACCCTAAAGAGGTATCATTTTTCTATTTCTTAGTAATTGTCCGTTTGGAATCGTTGGCGTTAGCGGAACATTAAAATACATATAATACTAGAGTGAGAGAGATTTATTTATGATTTATATTTATAAATGTGTAGGTATTTACTATCTTTAGATTAATTATTTTAAATTTATGGGGAATTTTTTATGGGTATTGAAAATATCTAAAATTTGTATTTTGTATTTCAGTATTTTGTATCTATATTTGTATTTCAGCATCCGTTGTAAAAATAATCTAATGTCTTTAAAAAGAAACAGACTAAAAGCTGTAGCGCTTTAAAAATTTCAATGAATATTTTAGAAAGCACTTGAATAACTTCCATAAAAGCGTAAAAAAGACTGTTAAACGTTTATTTAAATGAAAAGAAAATTCAATAAAAGAAAACTGAGGGAAAGAAAAAAAAGGAAGTGCACTTATTCAAATAAGAACTTAAATGCTTTGAAATAGTGAAAGAAACTAAATTCAATGGATACAAACTAAACAATCAATATTTTCGATAAAAGCTACTTTTATTCGGATGAATTCTTTCAAATAAAAGTAGCTTTTTATCGAAAATATTGATTCCATTTCATCTCAAAAGAAATATTATTTTGATAAAACTAAATTCAAAATAAAAAAAGACAGAAATAAAAAAAAAAAAAACTTTCAATTAATTTCTCTTTACCAATTACTTCTTCGATCTCCGTTTATTTACAAGATATTTTCATTTACTCTTTACAATAAACTGAAAAAAAAAAAATGTAGCTTCATAATTAACTCTAAGGCTTATAAACTTTTGATCATTGATGGGTTATTGCTTGAAAGTATTAATAAAAGCGTGAAATAGAAGATTTTAAATGAATAGATTCGTGTTTGTCTTTTCAATTGAAATTTTTTAATAAACTGACTTATTCAAAAAACAAAACAAAGTAAGTAAGGAAAGAAAAAGCCTTCATGTCTTTGCTATTACAATAATAAATATTTAGAAATTTAAAAAAAAAAAAAAAAAAAAAAAAAAACGGGATCGAATAATTATTTGCTATAATTATGAAATAGTATACCTTTAAATCTAAGATATACAAAAAAAAAAAAAGTATTTTAAGGAATTAAAACATAAAATTGAATTTGACATAAAAATTAGCTCTTTCGTTGCTCTGTCATAATGCGAGCAAGCTAGTTCATATCAAAGGCACATTGCAGTCAATGTTCTCAGAAGTGAAGAGACTAAGTAATAATTAAATATAATAAAATTATAAGATTTATTTCCTATTGACAGTCAAACGAAGTTTTTCACGGATTCTCCATACGATACGTAAACACAGAACAGTTGACCCTGAAATACATCGAAAACCCCCAACTCACCATCTTTAAAAGAATTTTCGTAATATGTGTTGTGGAATAAAAGACTATAATAATAAATAAATAAAAAATAATTGTGAAGAATATAAATAGATTCTGTCAACGATCCACAATGTCGTTTTTTTTTTCGCTTTTATGCGATAAACTTTAGTTATAACTTTAATTATTAAAGTATAGAATAGGCATAGAAAGTAAATTTTTGCAATTTTAATTTTATTAGTAAAGATTATATCAACTAATAGTAAAATTTACCTTTCGAAATACTTTCTCAGAAAATGTTAATGGTAGTATATTTCTAAAAACTTACATTTTAGCAAACCTGAATATTTGAATACGAAACATGAGTAACGTGTGCGTACTAAAATTTTCTAAAAAAAAAAAAAAATTACTCGTTGCAGAAAGCTTTTCCATAAAAGAAGTTGGTTTTTAGCTCTAAAGAATTTAAATACATTCGTCAGAAAATATCTGCAGATATAAATATAGATGACGTAGCAAAATACGAAATTTTTTTCCGATTAGACATCATAAAAATTTTAAAAAAATAAATTTGGTTTTACTTCTATTCTTAGTCCATAATGATTTTAGTAATGATTTAAGTAATCACAATGCTAAGTCATAATGATTTAACTAACCATATTGAAATTAAAAAAAAAATTCGTAATGATCAACAATTACAACGAACAAGCAAGATATACAAAAAAAAAAAAAAAAAAATACAAACAAATTTAATGCGATGAATGGGATTAATTAATGAAATGTGATTGATTAATGTGCCAATTAATGATGTTTATCGGCAATTGTCTTTTGAATGGATAAGAAAAGCTCTTGGTCCAGTAAAAGAACAGTTAGCATGAGGAAGCGGTCCTCTGGAGATGTCCATTGCAGTCATTGCCCTCAGAAATAAGAAGACTTGACAAAGATTGTGACAATATGTCTGAAGTATTTTGCATTGATTGTCAGGCTGCCAGGAGGTGATATGATACAGAAATGACATAGAATTTATATGATACAGAAATGAGGAGTGATTACCCTTAAAAGCCCCCCTCCTCCCCTTCCGTAAGCAATGTGTTCCATTCATCGTCTGTCGGTGGATTGTTCGTGGCATACGTAAGTAGAACATGAGTCCCTCTGATGAACAACAACAAATGGATTAGAATAAGAATGGAATAAGAAAACGGATAAGTAAAAAAATATGGATAAAATAAAATAAATGGAATAAATAAAATAATAGAGAACTAGGAAGCCATATTATACAGTGAGGCTGACAACTATTCTTTGAAAAGTAATCTGTCATATACTGCTTAACCATCGGTTGTGTAGCAAATTGGTAAGCGGCCAAGTCGAACCAATGAGGGAGAAAGAATTAAATAAGGCCTAATAGAAGAAAGAATAAAATAGAATAGAATACAATTTAAAATAGAATAGAATAGAATTTTATAAAGCTTCACAGAATCTAAAAAAGGGAATATAAATAGGACGTAATAGGGAGAAAACTATTTTGGGATAGACTTTAATTACAATAAAAATAGTTTTAATTTTTAATAATTAAAATTCCAAATAACATAATATCAAAAGAAGAATTAAATGAAAAACTTTTTCACAATAACTACTGAACCATTTTCTTTCAAAATTGCTTTTGCGCATATCTGACTACCACCCCTAACTAGTAGTCAATTCGTCCATTCCCGTTTTTAAACCGGATATTTACTTTTCTGCACAATCGGCGGTCGAACTTTAATCTATCTCTCACTCTCTTCATTCTCTTCTTTTAATCTTAATCGAAATTTAAATGTCTATAATATAACTAATTATATTCTATTACAACCATTAACTGCGAAACAATTTAAATAACAATAATGATATTAAGTATTTAAGTTACATCTGAAGAATAGTTGTTAAATTATTTTTCAGTTTCTTCAGTAAAGTAATAAAGCATTACTAATGATTCAAGAATTTAAGCACAAAAATTAATATTCCGTTTATTACTTTGCAAAAAAAATGAATAATAAAAAATTAGTCAACAAAACTTGATTACTTTATGATGAGGAAACAACTTGTTCAGGTAATGTAAAAGATTAGGCAAATAGGGCAAGACACTCGAACAAATTAAATTGTTCGAAAACTCTTGTTTTAACGAGTAAAAATTAACCAAGTGGTAGAAGAACTGTTAATGGTGACGGCCTAGTGTTCTTGTTCGAAATTACAAGAGAGGGACAACTGGTGACAAGGAAATTGGCTGTTAAAACTCGACAACTGTAAAAATGGGTTGAAGTCGGAAAAACTTTTCGATTCTCTGGAAGGTTAAATGCACTTCAGCTAAGGAGAGCGGGGTCAATTTCTGTTAACGGCGAAGAACTAGTTACCAACTCAAATCAGGAGGATTTCCAATCAAGCAGTTGAATTGGAAACGAAAAAGAAGTCTTCAATTAGGTGGAGACCATCGTAAATCAGCAAAAAACATCAAACGAAACTTTAGTCAAGACCTCTCAAAGTGGAAGAACAAAGAATTCAAACTCTCTGATTAAGGAAAGATTTCGAAAATGAAGAAAATTAGAAGTGATATTGTTTTCTTAATCTTCCTGAAAACAATTAACTTTCAGGACTTTGAGAATTAATAATTAAGAGGACATTCTAAACTTCAAGACAATTTTTCCGAGTTGAAAACCTTGTTAAAGTCTCATTAAAACCAAATCCGCTCAATACATTTTGAGAGCCGTATCTCGAATAAGTTATTTTATTTTATTTTTTCTCGTTAATTTTTAGCAGTTTAAAAAGTTTCATTGAATTCTAGATTATTCTTGCTCCTTAATTCCTAGATATTCATTACGATTGTAACGAATATCTTTTTTCTTTGAACAAATATCTCCCTTTGTGTGTTTTGAACTTGCCTTGAAATGCCTTGTAACAGAATGCATTTTTCATGAAATGGAGACCAATTATTAACAAGCTTGTTTTTTCTTGCATACATTAATTTCCACTCTTAAATAATTTAATAATACTATTAAAGGAATTTGTGAGAGGCAAATAGTATTTTCATATCGTTAGTGGTACTAATTGCTAATTTGGCATGCTCAATTAAATAAAAGTATATACGGTTCAGTATGAAACTAAACTGTTCGAAAAAAACTTACTGTACTGGAAAATGTCATTATACACGAATACTTTCTGTTTGAAGAATTTAATTTGGAAACATGCAATTCTTTTAATATTTACCTCTTCCTGTTCATCGTAATATTCGTAAAATATAAAATCCAATTTATTATAACAACCATATAAACATAGCAAACCTTTTTTTATACCATAGGTATAAAAATTAAAATACAAATATGCAAATACTTACTACTAATAGTTACTGCACATATAATTTATTGTACTGTAAACTTTTAATGTATACGTTAATTTCTTATTATGGGTAATATAATTTGGACGATATCATGGAAATTATTTTCATATTTACCTATTCAATTGATTTTGGTTCATCGTAATATCCATAACATTTAAATAGCAAAACCGCAATAATAATAATACGACTAATAATAATATTGATGATGATGATAATAATATAAATAAATAAATCAGAATTATGTGAAAGGTACTAAACCCGGTCTATTCTTGTATTTGTGATAAATAACATTCTTATATATCAAGAATAAATAATTCAATGTCCTTCATTGAATTTATGCTATTCATGTTTTAGAATTCCTCCTTTAGATAAGCTTAGTTTGCGAGACGTGTGGCCTGGTGGCGCAACGGTAGCGCGTCTGACTCCAGATCAGAAGGTTGCGTGTTCAAATCACGTCCGGGTCATACTCTTATTTTTAGAGAAAAATTTATAGTTACGGTTTATTTAAATTTCTATTATTGTAACTGGATTCATTAATTGCTTGAAAACTAAAAGCTTTTAAAAAATGAATTAAAAGTATGTTTCTAAAAATGCAGCTTTAACAAAAATGACGAGTAATTGTTAAATAGTTGAATGCTCTGATTGTTTTTGTATTTTTATATTTATTAGGTACATTATAAAACTAAATTGTACGAAAGAAAACATTACTGTACTCTACTGTAAAATGTCCTTATACGCGAAATCTTTCTGTTATGAAGCTTGCTTAATAATTACATGCTTTCTAATTAGAAAGCATGTAATTATTTAACATTTACCTATTCAACAGATTTCTGTTCATCACAATGTTTGTAAAATATAAAATGCCATTTATTATAGCCATTAAATAAATCAATTATCATAGAAAACATAATAACAATCTCGCTAATTAATCTAATATCTTCAGTAAAATAAAGGTATAAAAACTAAATTACTCAAATACTTACTTTGCACACATAATTTGTTCTGTAAACTTTTAATGTATACATTAATTTCCTATTATACGTAACGTAATGTAATATGGATGGCATTAATTTGGATGTTATTTTGGAAATTATTTTTCATATTTACCCATTCAACTGGTTTCGGTTCATAGTAATATCAATAAAATTTAAATAATAATAATAATAATATCTATAAATAAATCAGTATTATGTAAAGCAAATCCGTTGCAATAATAATATGACTAATAATAATGATGATAATAATAAATAAATAAATCAGTATTTTGTTAAAGACAATAAATGCGATGTATTTTGAGATAAATAACATTCTTATAGATCAGGAATAAACAATTTGCTGTTCTTCATTGATTTGTTAATAATTTATCTCTTTTTTATATAGAGATTCAGGTTGAAAAGGCTGATAATTTCATATCAGAAAGTAAAAAATTAATTCTTAATTTTCAAAAAAAAAAAAAACTTTAAACAGCTGTTAGATTAATTCAGCAAGCTATTTGCCATTTTACCCAAATGTTCATTTAGTAAAACATTGAGAACTTGAAAAAGAAGAATTTATTATGATAATTTATGAATTGCCTATCATTGTGTAGGCTGAAACAGTTAGGAATGAAATGTTGATAGAAAATACATTAAAACTCACAAGATGTTTTTAAATTAAAGGCGTAATTTCTTCAGTCATGAATATTAAAATAAATTCGAAAAACAAGAACTTCTTGTCAATTAAAAATTTTTAATCAGTACTGAGCTGGGTTCTTACAAAAATCTAACAAAATATTAAAATAATTTCTAAAATCAATGGCAGATATTAAATTATATTCTTTATACCTTTCACACTTTCTTCCGTTAAAACAAAAAATAATATTTGATAGATATGTATGGTGATAAGTCAATTGAATCGACGAAATTCATAATTTTTAAAATATTTCTCGTTTAGATAAATTTACCACCTCCAGCTGTGGCCTGGTGGCGCAACGGTAGCGCGTCTGACTCCAGATCAGAAGGTTGCGTGTTCAAATCACGTCCGGGTCATGCTTTATTTTCTTTTTAAAAATAACTTTTCGGCAATCAAGTTACAGTTTATTTAAATTTCTGTTATTGTAATTCGATTCATTAATTACTTGGAAAACAAAGTTATGAATTGAAAGTGTATTTCTAAAAATTCAGCTTTTTAAATAAAATGATGAGTTAATGTTGAATCTTCTGATTGTATTTTATATTCATTAGGTATATATAATAACGAATTTTTAAACAGCTAGTCATTTAGATTTTACAGTAACAAAATGTATAAACAGAATACAAGTAAATACATAAAAAACTATGAAATATATTAAAATATTCCCTCTCTCTCTTTTTATAAATACGAGATTTTTTTAAGCAAAAATTCCAATTTATTCAATAAATTACTAGGTTCTGCTTACTAGTTCTTCTATTTATTTGAAAATTAAAAAAATTAATTTAAGATATATTTCTAAAAATTCAGTTTTAACGATAAAAAGATATTATTAAATAGTTGAATGTTTTGAATATTTCTGATGTATATGTATAGAACTAAATATTTCGATTATGTATGTATAGAAGTTAATTTGTGCTTATTTTAATAAAAAATTTCCATTTGTTTAATTATGAAGTTAGGAATTTTTAAAATGCAAAACCTGCTTATACATATAAATGTTTTGCCTGTACATATAAACTGTTTAAAAATTAATCTTTGTTTAAAAGAAACCATTTGTTCTTATGATATCCCATATCCCATATTTTATTTTTGAGCATTCTTTTAAAATGGAACGATATATATATATATTTGAAATGCTAATTAAAAAAAATCTTAGTATTAGATAATATTTAATAAAACATAAACTTATTAAATTACTGTAAAAATACTGTTAAATTACTATACTGTACAGTTTTATCAATATTTACAATTCATCTGACTGTTCTAACACCTGTTTCGCATCTCAAAATTTTAATTTTATTTCTAAGGATTGTTCATTGTTTAATAAGTTTTTGTTTGTTAAACAGACATTTGAAACTATTATCAATAATAAGATCGACAAGTTTAAAAACTGTTAAGATGTAAGAAACTAATGCTAGATATGTAAAAAGTGCCTTAAAAATTTCATGCTATTCCGAAGTCATTAAATACCATTAAAATTGAAAACAATAACTTAATCAAGGTTAAAAATTCAAGATTCATCAAACTAATAGTCTGAAAAAGATTCAATTCATTCCGTATCAGAACAGGTTATAATGAGCTAAGATAAAGGTGATGTTTAGGTTTCACATTTAGTTTACAAAAAAAGGATGTTGTTTCAGCATGTGATGAGAATAATGGATTTGAATCTAATCAGTTTTTAAATCGATAAAAAAAAATTCCTTTTTTTATCACTAAATGTAAGAGATTTTAAAATTTTATTTTATTAATGTGCAAAATTTCATATTCACGTTTAAATTGATATTAATATATTTATAATTAATATAAAAGTACAAAAATATCATGAAAAAGGATTTAAAAAAAAGGAAAAACATAATTTAAATATTACAAATTTCATAAAGATTTTAATCAAAATATTTTTTACAAGTTTCTAAACTGTTTGATTTTTACTATAATTTCTTGTATATTTCTTTTAAAAGCCAAATATTGAACATATTTAAATATTATCAAGGTTAACAAAAAATATTTATTGGTATTAATAATTTATTAATTAATAAAATCCTATCATCATACTTTTCATTAGTTTAATGGATATATAAATTATTTTGATATAATAAATTTTTTCACAATTGTATTTAACATTGATTTGAGTATTATACTGAATTATTTAAATAATTAAACTGAAGTTTAGTTTATTGGCACATTTAAACTAGATAGGCTAAGATTTCATATTTCGTAACCAGACTTCTTTAATTAAAGAGATTGATTAATAAATTTAATACTAATAATTTATTTATTTATTATTATTATTATTTATGTTTATTAATATTTTGATTAAATAAATGTATAAATGTAATATTAAAAAAAAATTATAATTATTTATCAGAAAATTAATCAATATTTCATTTTAGAAATATATATATATATATATATGTTATTTTTAATTTTTGTTAAATCACAAAATAAATAAAAAATCATTCCGAATTTAAATAACATGTATACGTTTTGTTAATATTTTTGAAATTAAAAAAGATTATTTAAAAATAAAACGCAAAATTTTTTTATTAATTAACACAAAATAAAAGCATTCGTATATTTATTTCAAGTTAAAAAAATTATTTAAAAAAAGTACCTTTCAATTTTAACTAAAATAATGCATAGTATTGATTTATCTCTCAAAACATTGGAAATTAGATTGAAAATCTAGGATAAAAAAAACAAGTGCCGTGACCAGGATTCGAACCTGGGTTATTGCGGCCACAACGCAATGTACTAACCACTATACGATCACGGCTGCATCTCAAAGAAGATGAAATAAGTTGTGTTAAAAAGTATTTCTTCCCTGCCCCATTTACGAATCCAGGAAGAGGGGTGGCATTGAACCATGACTGATAGTAGGGAAACACTGATAAGGAGCTTTTTAACTGTAACCGGTTTCCTCTTTATCAGTCGTATATTGTAAACAACTTAAGCTACTTGTGAGTTCATTTGAATATAGTTGAAAAACCTTTTAAGACATCTAAATCAAAATTGCAAAAACGAAAATCTCAACTTGCATTAAATTCGACTTAATTAAATTGAAAATGATAATAATACAAAAGTAAATTTTCATAAAATAAAATGGATAAAGTAACTCGGGTTGTTATTATTTAAATTCTAGATGGGTATTTATATTTAAGACACGATATCTTCGTTAAATATGCTTTTATTAAATACTACCTGGTACAACCTTGCTTTGCTAGGCTTTAATTAATTAATAATATGAAAAATTTCGACAAATAAATAAAAATAAAAATATTCCATGTTTTTTCAAACAATAAACTAAAAAGATATTAAATATACATTATAAAATTCCTATTTGTGCATATATTACACAATCCGTCATTTCCAGCTTTTCAAAACAATTATATATTGATATTGTTGCAGTTATAAAACTTTATTTACTTTGATTTTAAATGCATTATTATAATACTTTTCAACTAGATATATACAAACATTTTTATATTACAATAGTTTTCCATTAAATGTTACGATTTTTATTTAATTAAAACTTTTTAGTAAGGATTTTTTGATACCATCGTATCAATTAAAAAATTGTAACCAGATGGATCGATATACAGGTTACCCGTAAAATTTAGAATTTAATGAATAATCTTAATGATATTCTGACGATAAGCATGACGATAATCTTAAAAAATATAAAACTATAAAATTCCAAGAATTTTCTTTTCTTGGGAAAATCTATTTTCACTTCATAACAAAATTGTCTTTGTTTTCACCAGACCACTTTTAAAACACTTTTACTTTAATTGTTCTTACAAATTAATTTTTACTAAATTATTCAATAACAAATCAATTATTTTGTAAATAAATATTATGTACACTCAAGAGCCAAAACATTATGAGCACCCCTATATTTTGCAATGAACTCGCCTGGATGACGTGGAAGGCACGTGATCAGGTGGAAGTGGTATTTAACTGCCATTAAGTGGTGGTATTAATCCATGCCAAGGCAGGTTGAAGCTGTGTTGCGCCAAAGGTGGGCCAACTCGTTATTGACAGGTGGTCATAATGTTTTGGTTCTTGAGTGTATACAGAAGCTCGTGAAAGAAGTTTTTCACATTTCAGTGAAAATGTTCAAAAGTTTAAGTGCCATATACACGAAAAACCCTTCTCCCCAAAATCGCAGCCTTATATTTTATGGATAATAACTTTAAAGAATCGGAATTTTAGATATTACAGTTTATAAATTATAAGAACAGACAGACCCATTAATATAAATCGATTGCTTTATATTATATGCAGCTATAGATTTGAAATATTGAATATTTTATTAAATATACCTTAGTGTATTTTACTTAAAGCTTCTTATGTAGCCCTTATATTTTCAGAATTAATAAAAATGTAATAAGAAAGTCATTTTAAAAAAAAAAAGCTAATTATCATTTATCATCATTGATGATTTATTGTTTTTTAATGCTCACTGTGAGAATTAAAAAAAAATCCTTCCTTTAAAAATAATCATTTTATTTATTAACTAGCACATATATCCAAAATAGCCTGGCTGCAGAAAATAAAACTTATTAACTCTTTTATTCCAAGGAAATAATTTGATTCTTTTAATATCAAAGAGATAAACTATTTTTTCATCGTTATCACGGATGCCAGTAAAATATAACTGAACGTGAATAAGGAATCAATAGGTTGTTTATTTATCATTGCACAAATATTAAGGGTTGCTATATATAAGCATTCGCAAATGTTAAATTCAAGCTGTAGTACTTTTGGTCATTTATTTTTATAAGCATCATTTTAATTAGAAAAAAATTAGCAATTTTAAGTAATCCCAACAAATCTTAAGTGTTTGGCCTTATGCTTTGTTTATACAAACAGCAAAAAGCAAGTCTTATCGGGTATTATAACCTTCTGGATTTCAAAGGCATATCGGATATTATTTTAGGTATTCTGGGAATAAAGATTTCTTCTTTAGTAGGATGGAATATTTTATTAATACTCCATGTTTAGCATAATTCGTTTCTCCCAACCTTACACTGGGAAAGGTTCTCCCCTTCTAAACTCACCCCTATGGCTATCAAATTTCGAGCAACAAATAATTTTTAGTATTTAACAACGATAACAAAGAAATTTGGATATATGAGTGGCGAAAACAAAAACTGTTCAAAAAGAAAAATTATTCAAGAAAATTGTTCAGAAGTGAGCATAAGTGACAGTCAAGAAATTGAAAATCATTTAATAAACATAAAAATCAATAGGTGGAACGGCAACAACTACATTGACATAGTAAAATAGAATACAAAAACTTGTACGAAATCAGCAATGGCAGGGCGCGAAAACATGTTGTCCATGAAATCCGTAAATCCCATAAGAAATTAGTAATATATGTATATATATATAAGCTTCCTTAAGTTGGCAGACTTGTTGACCATTGTATGATACATATAAAAGCTAACGATGGGTTTAAAGCTGTCAAATAAGTTTAGTGGGTTCATTGGTTTAACCATTAAAATAACTGTATAATCTCTACTGGAAGATAAATAAAAAATATCAAGTTAGAAATCATACTCTGCCTTTCTTATGAATCTAATGAAGAAATTGGAAAATTTTTCTCATCATATACAGATTGTATCTTCTAAATTTTTTTTTATAGTTAATTTGAATTTCAGTTCAACAAATTGAAATAAAATTGTTTAAATGTGTTAACTTTTTTATACATATTATATATTTTTATACTACTGAAATATGTTAATGTTTAACAAATTCAAATGATTTTAAAAAATCAATATAATTATATTGGATTATCCTTAAACGTGTTTTAGAATTTTCATTTTATAAATTATAGTAAAAAAGTTCCATCATGTGATTCTTTACAAATTTTTCTTAAGAATCTTTCTAAGATGTATAAAAACAACAACGAAAATTGCCTTGAAGTACATTAAGTGATGAATAGTTATTTACAAAATCTGTAATTTTTTCACACTAAGATCATTTATGTAGATGAAAATCACAGGCATCAAACATTTCGTTCAGAGACTAACTCTACATTCATGCAAAGCACTGCGTTCAATATTCGACAACAATTTATCTCTCGTTTAAACGATAAATCATATTCCTTTTGCGAGAAAATTCTTCAAAAATATTCATATTCTTAACAAATGGAGTGAAATCTCTCGTTCATTTTTATTCCGCTTAAATTCAAAAGAAGCATCTGGAAAATGGATTACGTTCTTCTCCGTTTGCAATTGTTCTTATGCTAATGATGCACAGCACGATGCTTTTTAAAAAAGATATTTATCGATTATCGTGAACTCGGTTTCTCTGCAAATTATGTGAGGCTGGTCGAACCAGAAGTTGTTCGGAAAAGACTTGTTTCTGACTCTATATCAGTGGTCTCGAAATTTTTTGGTCGCGTAATAAAACGAAAATAAGTAAAACTTGTACCATATATAATATTATATAGGTTTGTTTAGTCGCTCATCGGTTATTTTTTGCTAATTTTAGGCGAATTAGACAGGGACCAACAGTGGATTCCAGCCACTACAAATATCCACGGCACTTCTTAAGAGTTAAATTTTTAATTCGTTTAATTTATCAAATAAAAATTCTAAAACATCCATGTCCCAGTCAGGATTCGAACCTGAAGCCTGTGATTCAAAGGATAGAGTGCTATCCAATTTGTCAACAGGCCGCCAAATATATATAACCCGAAATAAGTTAATAAACCCAAACGAAATGAATTATAAAATCTTGAGGATAGCTTTATGAAAAAGAATATGTACCCTCAAGATATTATAAACCATTTATTTCTATTTGCTAGATTAAATCAAGGACACATCTAGCTTAGTGTTCTTGATTTTGTACATATATATATATATATATATATATATATATATATTATATATTTGGTGGGCAAAAGTCAAATAGTTACTAATAATTTATTTTAAATAATATACATATAGTTCAAGTGCCGACTGTGTGGTAAGGTAGATATTCCTTACAAAACATAAATGGAAGAATCAATCACTTCTTAGAAGTACGAATGAAACGACTAAAGAGGTTCACAGCAATTTTGAGAGCGAAATGTTTAACAGTTATTATGAAATTTTTCATTTAATATTTTTTAACATAAATCGAACGCAACAAAGAGTAAAAATACTAACCCAATCACACAAAATAAAAGTGTGAAAAATATATTAAATGTGTAGAAAACCATCCGAGAAAGTACCTTTATCCCCCTATTACTCGTTCTGTTTGAATCCATCAGACTTGGCCGTTTGTCAATTTTCCACACACTCGGCGGTTAAACTATTCATTTAAATTTGCATAGCTATAATTTAATGGGAACAATGTGATTGCATGTTTTAATTGAGAAAAAATCTGGGTGGATGTTTTCTGTCAATGCAATTCAAAGATCTGGTTCTAACTTTAATTTACGTTAGCATATGTTTTTGGCATATATCCAAGTATCACTTTGCGTACTCTATCCTGTGGTACGCATTGCCATACTGCGCGCATTGTGCGCATTTCAGAATAGCAATTTTCCTTTTCTGTTTATTTAGAGCAGAATTATAAATATGTATTTTGAAATTTCCAATAAATATTCTAGTAGTTCATTTCTCTGGTATTTTAAATGTCTATATTCAAATTTCAGGTTAGGATTTTTAATGCATTGAATCAGTCTTTTATTCATGATGTTTTCTTTTATTTAAAGAAAACCATGTTATTTTTTTCTTTGTACAAACTGGTTTTGTCGTGATTTTTTTTTTTAGTATTAATGATTACCGGAATGATTTGTAAGAAATTTTAAAAAAATTGTATTTAGAGAAGCACGTGCTATTTAATTTTACCACACTAAAAAAAAGACAAATCTCTGAAGTTTATTTGTAAATTATTTACTAAAAGTGTCAATATTTTTTACAAAAATTAATATTTACTGCAGGTTTAAAAGAATAAAAAAATTACTAAAAATTTGTGGAAAACAAAAATAAACTGGTGAAAAATAAATTTGGTTGAGTTTATTTCTATGTATTTTACTTTGAAAATTACAGTCCGGTTTCAATTTTAAAAATTGAGAAACAATATTTTTCTGAATCTTGCATCCCATAACGGAAATATGGAATCATTTCTTTTAAGAAATTTTAAAAAAAAATGTTTTTCATAAAAACAATATTGATCAGCGGAATAGAGCTGCAAAAATGTACACAAGTACAGGAAACAACAAATTAGTACAGTCTGTAGTAAAAGAGAAATATTTCATAAGGAGGAAAAAGAATGTCGTAAGAAAAACCGAATAATATAAAATTTTTTTTTTTTCTCATTATTTCTGCAAATATTTTTTTTTTTTTCATGATTGAATTGATTCAATTTATTTTTCAATCACATATTTTAAATTACTTGCATCACGTGAAATTGCATTTTTAAGAACAATTTTCTTTCTTTCTTTTATGAGCATCTATTTCAGCAATGATTAAAAAAGAAAGAACATCCATTGCAATCCTGTTCAGAGTCAACTAATAATAGAAAACATATCCAGTCGCAGAAAACATTATGATGATTAAGCTTTGAATATTAATTTCTATATTCAGTGAGTAGTGAGCCTTATTACTTACTTATACACCTGTGTAGATTCCTCTTCTCGAACATTAATTTCATCATTATTTAATGGATGTCTTTTTTTTTTATTCAACTGCATATATATTATTTACTGCCAACAGAATTCGCGAAATAATTTGAATAGTGTCATTTAAAGAGGTACAAACTTTCCTTTATGAAGCATTTTTATGTGAGATAGTTTATTTTATGAAAATTTTTAATTTACTGTTATGCTTAATTTTAAAAGAAAATTATCCAATAATATTTTTTAGGATTAACAAATAAGAATTTTTTTTATGGTTAGCAACTCGATAATTCATCTGTTTTTAAAATATACGACTCTATTCTTTGAATAAAAAAAAATGTAATAATTATAAATTTATTTAAGAAAGATCCACAATATTTTATATAATTGATCTTTCTACGAATACAAATAAATAAATAGTCATTAACTTTTATTTAAATTATTTTTTTAGTAAACGAATGATTGGATTTAAATAATAAAAAATGAACGATATAATATTAAATACTTATTTTGATTTAAAATTCACGAAGTTTCTTGCTTTATTTATTCAAAACATATTGCATTTTTAAAATTTTGTTGATGGATTGAATTTCCTGAAATTTTTGTTTGGCAAATTGTCAAAATAACAAATATGTTCATATTTATGTGCTCACACACTTAAATATTTTCATTTTTTAAGTACAAGATTTATTTTACTATTTTAAGATATTTAGTAATAGTTAAATACTTTACTATTTTTACTTTTCAATTACTTTAGTTAAATACTTTGTTAGTTTTACTTTTTGTCTTTTTGAGAAGAGTTTCTTACCACATTATTTTAAATTTCAAATTTTTTAATATTATCCTGACAGTTTTACACTATATATTCCTTGATTTATTAGCATTTTATACATTTCTGTTTAATATTTAGAAAATTAAATAAATAAACACAGTAACAAATTCAATTTTAAAGAAGAAGCAAAATTTACTAAATGTGTTTAAAAAGTAACATTATATGCAATTTATAGAATTAATTTATAATTATTATTTTTTCTTATATAATTACTTTTAATAACAGTTAATAAATAAAAAGAAATAATTTTCCTTACAAATAATCGTTCTTTAAAAAAAAAAAAAACTTTTTAATCACTCTGAAATACGAACTGATAAAATGCTAATCATTTAAAAATCACGTTTTTCGGCGCGTGCTTCTTCCACCTTTCATCCTGGATAAGCAAGTTCTATCGCGTTTTGCAACAATTGCACTTATCGCTTGCAACTTCGCCCATTTATTCAGTGAAAATAAAATAGATAGTCAACCCGTTGTGCCGGATGCATCTGAAGGTCATCTCTCATGTGACTATTGCATCCAGACATGCAAGGGGTAAGCGATCTTTCAATGCGTCAGCGAGTTTAGAAAAATAAAAAAGTCTGGCGCCATTAAATTCCATCGATGTCGTCATATAGTTGCACCACCGGTTGCAATCGTTATCGCGTGACACGATTGTTACTTTGTTGAAAGAATTTTCATTTAAAAGTGCTTCTTGAATCAGCGAGGATATTCTTTCCGTTGGTGCATTCAACAAGAAGATTGGACTGAAGATTTGTCCTGCTGAATTGTTCTGGATCGTAAAACTATTTGCAAACTTTGGATCGCAAAATTGTTTGCATGTTTTGGACTGCCAAATTCTGAAGATTTCGAAGACTCCCTGAAGACATTCTTTGAAGAGATATTTTGGAAGAGAGCATCTGGTCTCTGGCACTGAATGAATAATTGGAAAAGCATTTGGTTCTCAAATATTGGAAACTTATTGAAAGTTTAATAGTAAGTTCATAACTTTTCTATGCTCATTCGATTTTGCGAATGAAGTTATATGCGTATATCGCCTATTTTGTGCCAATGCTAAAAATCGAGAAATTAAGCAATTGCTGATGCTTTGTGACGAATCATAATTTTGAAGAAGAAAAGAAACTAAATTTACACGCAGTTGTTGTAAATGGAAGGCAAATAAGATCTGAATTTATAAACGATTCATAAGATAAACTTTGCTTGAAAGTGTGTTATTATTGCAGCTGAAATTATTTATATTGTTGACATCAGCAAATTTATATATGACAATTGCTTTTTTGAAGTATTGAAACTCAAAGATCTTTATGAATATTTAATACCTGAGATTCGATTTATGCAAATCAAATTTTACAGCGCTAATGCTGAACTACGAGAAATTCTTATTCAGAAAAGTTTAAAGAAAGAACATTATATTGAAAAAGTTCTTTAATATGAAAATTTTCAAATTCTAAAACGAAGAAAAATTGACGAAGAAATTATAAACAGCATCTACGAATTCTAAAAAATTATTGAAAAAAATACAAGAACCTATTTGCTTATAAACAATATATATAAAGTATTGCAATTTATGTATACATATTGATAAATAAATTTTTATGTAATTTATATATACATATAAAGCATTGCAATTTATATATATATAAATAAATTTAAATAGTTGCTTGATGAAATACTGCATTGGTAAAAATAAACAAAATTGACAAATTAAAAGATAAATTGCTATGCTCATATTTATGTGTGGTATCTCATTGAAATATAGAGAAGGAAACAAAGTAGTAAAATACTAATATATTTCAAATAAATGAAAATAGTCGAGTTTATTTTATTTCCATATAAATTAAAAAAACATTAATTAGTTAATTAAACAATATAAATGCAGAAATGAAGCTTCTTATAATTAACTTTGAATCAGCTATATGAAAAGTAATTCTTGAATATTGATTAATAAAAGTTCCAAGACAACTATTGCCACCGAAATACTCAAAAGAATAAGGAAACGAAACCGATTTATGTGTTATTTTGCATCGTAATAAAATAAACGTTTGTAATAACTGTTTTTGTATTATTTTTATTGTGTTATCCACAATTTGTTTCGAGTTATATCGGTAGTGGGTCATTCGATTAAAATAAAGAATCAAATATCTGTTTTTGAATCAGTTAGCTTTATTTTACATCAAATGAAATATATGAACGCTTGAAAATTTATTTGGGAATATTTTCTCCAATTTATCACAACCTGTCCTTTAGTATAAAACTTTCAATCTATTGAAAATAGTTCCACAATTTTTTTGTATTAGAATTATGATGTTAACAGAAACGATATGATATAGAAAAAAAAATAGTAATTAACGTAAAATAATTTATTTTATGGATTACAAAGAAACGAAAACATATTTGAGGATTAACATACGTAATTTTTAATATATATATATAATTTCAAGAGTCTTGAATGAGTATATATACATTTTTTTAATAAATTATATAATTCGCGTACTTAAATCGGCTTTTTCCTTTACAGAAAACACATCATTTTATATTTTTTCTACAATCGGCGTACACGATGAAGTGTAGAGCTCTAGTTCCCACATCAAAGGGTGGGTTTCGTCGGCATGGCCATCATCATGATGTATTTCACCGTGGCCATCATGGAAAATTTGGATTGAATCACCATGGCCATCATGAAAAATTTGGATTGAATCACCATGGCCATCATGGAAAATTTGGATTGAATCATCCTGGCCATCATGGAAAATTTGGATTGAATCACCATGGCCATCATGGAAAATTTGGATTGAATCACCATGGCCATCATGGAAAATTTGGATGGAATCACCATGGCCATCATGGAAAATTTGGAATGAAACACCATGGAAGACATCATCCTGGTCATGACAAATGCCATTTTGGTCGTCATGAAAAACATCACCATGGTTATGATGGAAACCCCGATGAAACTGATGATGAATTCAAGCGTTTTCCTGGAAGATCCTTATACCACCGTCATTGTAGAAAATTCAAACATGGCCATCATGATGGATTCAAACTAGCTCTTGGTGATACTGATGAACAAGGCTCTCAGGATGAACGTGGCAGTCATGATGAAGGTGGCTCTCACGATGAACGTGGCAGTCATGATGAAGGTGGCTCTCACGATGAACATGGTTGTCATGATGATTATAGTTCTCACGATGAACGTGGCCCTCATGATGAACATAGCTCTCACGATGAAAGGTTTCATGGTTTTTGCAAAAAATTTAAGCGTGGCCTGCATAGAAGATGTCACCACGGAATGCAGGGAAAATTCAAGCATGGTTTGTGTGGGAAATTCAGACGTGGTCCTCATTGCAAAGAGCACCACGGAATCAACGGAAAATTCAAGCTTGGTCCTCATGGAAAATGCAAGCTTGGTCATCAGGGGAAATTTAAGCATGGTCCTTATAGTAAATTCAAGCATGGCCATCATGATGGGCCCAAGCATGGCCATTGTTGTGATCATAATGGGAAACATCAACATGATGAAGAGCAGCAGTCTGGCCAAGTCAAGTCTTGTGAACAACTGGGAAACAAGGAGCAGTCTACTGATGTCGAAGAAATTTGTGACCAGCTCTGTGAGCAATCTATTGCTGAAAATGATTTGCCTGATCATAGTCAAGACGAAGAGCAACATGATTAAAACTATATAACATGAATTTTGTAGTATGTGGGAATATATATTCTTAGATTTACTAGAGATTTTTTTTTTCGATATAATTTTTCGATATATTTTTATTGAATGATTTTGATATGTATCACTTTTTTATTCTTTTCGCATGTATTTCTTTTTATTGCTTTAATAAAAGTTGTAGAAACTACTTGGTCTCATTTTTATTTATAAGTTTGCCAAAATTTATTCTGTAATTTAAAAATACGGTTGAATATTTTCTATTTTTATAATTCAATACCAAATTAATTTTTATCATTATTTATTTTGAAATTCAATAAATAGAAGTTATCTCTTAATAATAGTGGAAACTTCAATTGTTATGAAAACACAATAATTTAAATCTATTTACATTACATAAATATTTCAAAACATAATATTACTCAAATTTAACATATGTATTAGAAAGCTCAATCAAAAGATAATACGTTTATTTATTTTCTCTTTTTTTAAGAACAAAATATATATATATAAATATGCTTAGGTAAAAAAATTGAAAAGTAAAATTAATAAATTTCTATATTAATTAATTTATTTTTAACAGTAATTTTCTTTGTTATATTTTATAAAAATCAGTTTGATTAATTTTTAATTGTCATCCAAGAAATATAAAATATCAAATGTTTTCTGTCAAATTACTTAGAATTTATGTGGAAGATATTATTTAAAAGAAATTTATAAAAATAAAGAAAACCGAGAGAAAATTATGCATATTTTAAAACAATATAATTGAATAAGGAATTTAAAGTACTTAAAAATGTTCAAAGAATTTTTATGTGAAATAGAAAATATTTTTATATTGAAATGATATCAAAATTTATTTGATTAAATATAATTTTAAAATTACATGTTAAATATTAAAACAGGTATGAAATATGTAGATATATAAGGAATTAATAGCGAAATAAAGACATTTAATGACAAAATGTTCAAATTCAGTCATTAAAATAATTTCTCACAACATACTTATTTTATGTGTTTTCATGCATTATTTAATAAAATATGCATAAATATGGTTACATTCAATATTGAATAAAAAGATATAGCTCCATTTTGTTTCAAAAAGTTAATTTAAATTTATGAAATCATTATTATTCATTAAAAATATTTATTTCGTTATTATCTGGTATGAACATGATGTTGTTCTGGTTAGAGGTCTGAGGCGCCTCCAAAAATGTGAAGCAATAAAATTAAAAATAAGTAAAAATATAAGTATTCAAAACAGATTAAAATTATCATGCAACACGAGAAACTTTCATTTAAAATAAACGTGATTTTATTTATGTGTGTTTTAAAACTGACATGGAATAAGTGTTGCGAAATATAACGACAGACCTATATCAAGTCACGTACTCTGTAGTTCATTTTGAATTATCATGATTTTCAAAATATAAACTGGTGATTGCTTCAATATCCTCAAAATAGTGCCTCAGGATTAGTTTATGTTTATAAAAGTTAAATTAACCATCACTTAACAGACTTCTCTGAATTTGGTTTTAATATTGTAATATTACAACCAAACTTCTTGTAATATTTGAACAATCGGTTCTCCTTAAAAGTTCTACAGTTATTAAATTTCGTTACATTCCTGTCGCTATTGAATTCGATAGTTCTTGTAATGATTCTGCAGTTTAGAGTTCTGATTTCGCCGAGTCATTTTTCTGCGCGAAATTTAGGAGGCGAACTTGGAGAACAGGAGAAACAATCGCCAAATAAACAAACAAAATTTATTTAAAAGAATTTCCGTTCTTGTATTCTGACCAATCGTTTCATAAATTTATTGAATATTGATGTATTTCCACGTGTATTCGTCCAGCAAAGTATGTTCACACGTGATAAATTAAAATTCGTGAAAGGATTTCAGTTTTTTTTTTTTTATTTCTTATTTTTTTTTTTTGATAATAATGATTAATCGTTAAATAATCTATCATTTTATTGTGTTTTCTTTTTTTTTCAAATCTTGAATTTTTAATTAAAAAACACTTATTTTTTCTTGCTCGATTCAGCTAACAGTAATTATTCAGAGAACATATCTGGAGTATTCAAAAACGCCATCTCTTATTTCTTATCAGTGCAGATTATACTTTGTGAGTGTCTACGATATATATTTCGATGTAGATCTTCAGTATTAAAATTGTTTATTTTTGCATTTTCAGTAAAATCTTAGAATTTTAATTTTTATTTTGTAAGGATTTCTAGCTGTTTAATTATTTCATGTGTTTACTAATTTTTTTCGTATTATTGTTTGATTATAAAAATACAATGGCTATCTTTTTTATGTATGCTGTAAAATCAGTATATATTGAATTAAATTACAGATTTTAGTATTTTTACGATCTCAAGTAGATAATAATTTAGTAATAAACTATTTATAATATTTTTTTTACAAATAACATGAAGCAGATTGAGGCTGATGAATTAAAAAAGCTATATTCAATATTTTGCAATGAAATGAAAGCTAAATAGATCCGTAAATCAGAAATTCTTCAAAGTAAAAGAAATAGAGTATGAATCCTCAAATGACGTTTCTGGGTATTTAATTCTGCATGACCATTCAAATCTACATTAATCTATTCGAATCTATAATAACTTCTACTACTTCAAGGCTGTCCACCTATCCCTTTGTAAAGTGGTCAACTAGCTTCCCATATGCATGGACCAAACGCGTAGAAGAGTAAATACCAAATTTTAATTTCTGGGTATTTAATTCTAAATGACCATTCAGACCTACATTAATCTATTCGAATCAATAATAACGTCTACTACTTCAAGGCCCTCTATCCCTTTGTAAAGTGATCGAATAGCTTTCCATATCCATGGGCCAAACCCATAGAAGAGTAAATGCCAACACATTGGATAAAAAATTTTCTTATTAAATCTTAACTTTGTGATCGTTACAAATATTTTGACTTCAACAGGAATATAAAAATTGATACTATTAATGATATATTTTCACTTGCTTTCACCATTTAAGTAAATTATAACAAATTAATTGAAACAATTTGCTCAAAATTTAGATTTATTAAAAGGAACTTGTTCTACATTTATATATTTCAAAAATAACTTTTCCTTAATGGTGGCCATGATGGTGGTGATGTCCATGATGGTGATGATGACCGTGATGATGACCATGGTGGTGATCATGATGATGGTCATGATGGTGATCATGGTGATGATCGTGGTGGTGATCATGATGATGATCATGGTGATGATCGTGATGGTGACCATGATGGTGGTGGTGTCCGTGATGATGCCCATGATGATGACGGGCTTCTCCTTCCGGTATTGGATTGGCAGAAACATTTGTATGCAGCAGCATGATGCAGAAGGTAGCAATGATGACAAAGAAGTATTCTGGAAAATAAACGAGCATAAATGGCTTGTTATTGATGTTAAATTTAAAATTTAACGCAAAATAGAAAAAAATTAAGTTCCGAGAAAAAAAAATTTTTATTGTTAAATCCTACTTTTAAAAAAGAAAAATTCTTCCATAAATTAAAAAAATATTGTAACAATGTAACTTTATTTTTTTTTCATTATAAATAACTTTGAAATTTGTGATTGAAGAGTTTCTACAGTTTTCTTCGGCAAATATAAGTTTGTTTTGAAAAATATTGCGATCTATAAATTTATACTTACAAATACTCATTTAGTTTATAGTCAAAATTATTGGTAAAAGTGAATGATTTCAAAATAATCTAAATGTAGTTAATTAACAAGTATTGGAATTTTTTGTAATAAACTAGATATTTTTTTTTCATTGTTTAAAAATTTAAGACAAGAATATTTTTAATTAATTTTTTTTTTGTTTCATTGGAAATACATTTACAATTTAAATACATTACTTTTAATAAGATAATCTGTATGTTCTATTTTTCTGACTCTGATTCAACTGAAATAATTTAGGTTCATGTAAAGATATGCAATGATTAAATATTGTCAATTTACAGTACTTAGAAACCTGGAAATTGGATTTAGACTAAAATATAGTTTTATATAAATCGAATTGACGTTGAATATAATAGAATTTGCCACATTAATAGAAGTATATATATTAAGTTTCACAATATATATTAAGCAAACATTTTTTCTGTTAAACATACATATTTGGCATCATTTTATTTGTTCTCTGAATATGTAAGAAATTTATATACTATAAATTTATAAGCATTATCTAATATTTTTTTTTTAAAATATGCGAACATTAAAAACTATATTCACATAAAATAATTTTAAAAACACCAATTATAAATAAATGATTTTCATAGATCTATATGGAATTTAAACTTTTCTACTAATTTAATTGTTTTTGTTTCAGTGTATAACGATAAATATATATATATATATATATATATATATATATTATTTATGAATTTAAAACTAATTTACTTTATGTCTCTATATATCGAAATCAAACAATTCTAAAGAATTTTTAGAGGAATCATAATTCTTTTTATCAAATAGCAATGCGGGTTTCTGCAAATTTTATTTTCATTTCATTAATTATATATTTAATACAACATTCAATAAATTATTTATTTTTGCATTAAAACATTAATGCATCCTACTAATATTAATGTAATCGTAACTTAATCATTTTCTTTGATATTTTATCTCCATTTTACATTTTTTATTAATCAAAATGTCTTTGACTATAATTTACATTTAATTATTTTATAGATTTTATCAGAATTATCTGAAATCACTAAACATAATACTTAAATAAATTGATATGATTTATTTAATGTAATGGAAGCTTAAACGTTTTCTTGCAAATTTTATCTCCATTTTATAATTTTTTCTTAATCAAAATGTCTTTGACTATAATCTACATTTAATTATTTTATAGAATTTATTAGGAATTATCTGAAATCAATAAATATTTTTAAAAAATAGATATGATTTGGAACTCTTACCATTTTTACAAGTAGATGTTACTCTTTAAAAATCAAGCTGAACTTCACAATCGAGCTGTGCTCAAAATTTTCTAAAGGACAAATTGGAAATGTTTTGTAGGTATGAAATTCTCACGATAGATTCATCTTTATATACTGTTTTCTGAAGTTCAGAATCTTACTGACAGCCATCTTTGTGCCTGGACTTTCACGCTTCGATAGAGGAACTTGACCACCAATGCTGAAGAAAATGCTTTGGTCTCAAGGGCAATTTTTTTCTGTCTTGAAAATAAATCGAAAACCTTTCGATTTCACAATATCGTAAATGTACTAAAACAATGGAAATACTTCAGACTCAGTACTTTTTATAGATGCATTTCCTTACATAATACCGACAATTTTTTCTAAAGAATGGTTGATCTTGACTCTTTTTAAAAATGCGGGCGGATACAATGTATTTAAAAGAATTATTGACCTGAAACTTGTCTGAATTAATTCTGTCCAATCAATATCTGTACAGTAAGGAAAAAAAAAATGAAGGAATTGAGGTTTTCTAAATATAGAGGTTTCAGTTAATTTGTGAAGTGACAGAAATAAAAAAAAAACTTTCATTGAAAAGACACGTTCAAAGAATTTTGTAAAAGTACATTTTTTGGAACAAAAATCATTTATCAATGTCTTGTAACAGCCTTTTGATATTGAAAAGATTTATTCGACAGTAAAATGTTGCGTTGAAATTTTAAAAGCATTTTTTCCTTTAAAGTATTAGGATGAATTTTTTGTTATGTTAGAAATCTTTGAAGTTATTACAGAAATTGAACTTCAATAGCTATGATAAGTTAGATTTTCATACTTTTAATAAAAATAATTTTGAAAAATTTGCATAAGAGTATTTTAAAATACGATTCCTTTTTTTTTTATGTATAATACGTAACTTTTCAAATGCAAAAATGCTCAGAATTCAAAAGAAAAAATGTTATGATTTCTAAGGAATTTTATTAAAATTTTAAAAAAATTAATTAATTACAAATTAATTAGAACTTTTTTAGAATAATCTAAGTAAAATAAAACTTTTATAATAAAAATATTTTAACTTTTTCTGTAAATAAAAGAATGTGTTTGTAAGTCTGTATTTTTCAAGAAATATGAATTACATTTTAGTAAATGAAAGTTTTATCTTATGTTTTTAAAATCATTTAATCTTATGCTTTCACCTCAAATGAATACTCGCTGAATTAATTTGATTACATTTTATGTTTCAAAAGGAGATTTGATTTTTAGTCTATGAATTAAGTTATTTGAGCATATATATATATAACTATTTTACTAATTAAATAACTGATAGTGAATACACTTGTAAAGAATCATGTTTCGTAAAATAACTAAACATTTTTCTTCAACACACAGAAAAATTGTGATTTCTAAATTTCATGCTTTCCATGGCGTAATCCATTTAAATAATTCCATTTAGTTTTTTAGTCTATAAATTAAGTTATTTGAGCATATATATATATATATATATATATATTTATTTATTTATAACTAGTTTATTAATTAAATAACTTATAGTGGATACACTTGTAAAGAATCATGTTTCATAATATAACTAAATATTTTCTTCAACGCTCAAGAAAATTGTGTTCCCTTAATTTTATGCTTGCCATGGCTTACTGTGATCCATATTAAAATACAAAAAATACATATATTATGACCACTCTGAATTAGATGCAGTTTAATTAGGTTTAGAGCACAAAAAATATAGATATTTTATTTTTTACAGCATTTCTACTATACATATATGCAGTTTTTTTTTACACGAACAAAGATATTTTACTTTAAGCGACCTAAGAAAGTCATTTTTGAATAAAATGACTTTTTTTCTTTTATTATGAATTTCGAGAAACAGCAATCCATTATTGTCTGCTATGAGATTTTAAGTGGAGCTTTTTTCAATGAACTTAATTTTTTTCTTAATGAACTTAATTAAAATTATTTTTTATTTTCTGTAATCTGGCAATGTCATATCATATTTTTAGCTATATGTCAGATCATATTCGTTATCTATATAATACGACATTTGATGAATTCTCGAATTTCATGCTTGAATAGAAGTATCGACAAGAAACAATGGATGGGCATTTTTCTGTACTAAAAATAAATGTTTTTTTTCCTTACATAAGTGCTTATGTAAAGATTACAATTCAAAATAGAATTGTTATACTGGTGTTCTTTTTTTCTAATGCAATTATTTACATCACAATTTTCTCATGAAAATGTCACGGCTACCAAAACGTTCAGAAATTGAAACGTATAAACAAAACTTATGTAATCTTATCAGAAAATTATCTAACAGTTTATTTTTTCATTGCGAGCAAATGAGTGAACGGAAGGACTAAAAATGAAGGTATTGAACTTTTCTTCTTTTGTTGGTATACAAAACAAACATATTAAATGGATTTAATGTAATTGTTATTTTAAGAAAAAATATATGAGCAATTTTTAAACTTCTTTCTAGAAACAATTGATTTAGCGGAATATAATTTACTACAATATAGTCAAAATAATCACTTTTAAAATGAAAAATTAAAAGTACAAATTAATCAAATAATCCATTCTAGGGATTTTTTCATATAAATTTTTTCTACATATAAATTATTATATTTTACACATTTTTAAATATGAATTAATTGACAAAATAAGTTTCCCTAATATTATTAACTTTTAAATATTTTTCACCAATATTGGCTATACTCGTTTTTTCCAAAGAATTATTGTGCAGAAAATATGAAAAATAATTTTCAATGCATCTTAAATTTAAATCAAATATAATAATATAATATCTATTTGCTAAAGCAGCATACTCAGAGGTACTTGTACTCATGAGAATACAGGGTGTACCTGCTAGGGGTAAGAGGGATAAATGATATTGATGAGGACATAAAACCCCCCAAAAAAAAGAAGTAATATGCGTAACCTAGTACTTGATTGATTATTGTTTGTCACAAGCCTTGCCCACCCTAATTGCATGACACGATTATGATCCCCCTCTTTTGTTTTATTTTTATTTTTTTATTTATTTATTTTTCGTTGCTTGTAATTCCTCTAACAATATTTCGAATTTTCATTTCACCCATCAACATTTTTAATGATTAAAAACAGTCATTATTTCTTGTTCCGTTCAATTTAATAGCTAATTTCCGTCCTTTTTTATAATTTATTAATTAAAAGTGTTTAGATGTTGTTTTAATGTTTTGAAAGACCTTCTTATATACGAATATCAATACTATCAAACAAAAACAACGGTTTTTACGGATATACTTTCAATTAGCAATAGATCTAAGGGTTTCAAAAAATCCTTCATTTTTTTTTATACAAAAGATCATGACAAACTTCCAGCAATTTGTAAATTATTTTCAATTTTTTTTTAACATTACATCAGTAAGATATTTTCCGTTCAACTAGATGCTTAAAGAAATTATAGTTAAGATGAAATCTAATGTAAGTAATTCTAAATCTCTCAAAGTTTGTGTGTCTCTGTGTGTGATATCTGCCTGCACTCAGCCAGAATTTACATCCATCATTCATCGAAATTGGTAGGGATACTTCTAATACAAAACCTATATCAATTAAAAAAAATTCTTGCATCAATATTCATTAAGAAATTCCCCTTATTAAATTTTATTCCAATTTACGCCAACTAAGCCAATTTGGTGATTTTTCATGCTTGGCGAACTTTTCAAAGTTGACGTTATTTTTTATTGTTCACAGTCGGACTGACAAAAGTAAATAACTAAATAAAATATATAAACTGCTAAATTCACCCATGTAAAATTTTGTTTAGTAAATAAGAAAACATTTGCATTGCCATTTTACCAATAAAAACGTTCCGTTTAATAACAGACTCGAGTACCTCTGAAAAAATCGCCAATGTTGCAATCCTAGAGACTTTCTCAATATGGAACTGGGAGAAATTGGCTGAGATAAAATCAAACCAATCGAGAAGGGTGAGAGAAGTATACCTGAGCCATAAAGGCTTGTATCCCCTTTTGCTATCAAAAAGTCGAAGTGCAAATAACATAAGAAGCAGATAAAGAAAGTTGACTAAGATGAAGAAATAAAATGACTTGAATTCACTTTGTATCAAGTTCTTGAAACAGAATGCTATTGTAGCAACTGTTTTAACTAGCTTTGCTAAAGAAATAGAGGTCTTCATTCCTAGGATACTTTTGTTAACATTCATTACGCCTTTCGAATTAGAAAGGCTTCAATTTCCGATACGCCTTACCTTTACTCAGTCTATAAACAAAGCACAAGGTGGCAATCACTTGCAATCAATTGCTGGGATCGATTTCAGAGCGGACTGCTTTCGCTATGGCCAGTTATAATGTGAAAAAGCATTATACATGCTTGCAAATAACTAGAAAACGAGAAATAGTGTTTATTATGATGCTCTAACTGATAAATATAACTTACGCAATAATAAAGTAATTTTGGCAAATTAAAGTAAAATGAACAAAAAATATAACATCTTGAATTTAGACATTTTCGAATACTTATATATTGCATTGATTAATATTTATGCAATACTAAATAAGCAACCTATTGATTCATTATTCACATTAAAATATATTTTACTGACACCCATGCTAGAAATGAGAAAAAGGAGTTTATCTCTTTGATATAAAAGAGGTAATAAGTGTTATTTTCTGAAGACGAGCAACGCCAGGCTATATGTGTTAGTCAGATTAAAAAACAATTGAAACAACACAGATTTTGAATTTTTTTAAGAACAATGAAGTTTAAAAAGACTTACACAAATCATTCATTTTGAGTTTTTATACAAAAATAAAATTGAAAGAACTATAAAATTTGGTAATAATTGAAGTCTGTTAAGTAACTCGTATTACTTAGTAAGAAACCTTTGTACTTTTTTTAATTATTTATTCCTTTATTATGATTACTAAAATGTATTTCATTTTCCATTAAGAGTAAAGTTGATTTAACACCTTAAAGGATAATTTAAAAAAAAAAAAAATAGTGTTTTGTTTAGAAACATTATTTCCTCCCAAATTCAAAAATATGCATTGTTTATGATGAGTTAATTTACTATATCCTATTTTATTCATTTTTTTACTATAGAAATTCAATTAAAAATTCAGCCATTCGGATTATTCATTAGAATGAGTATTATAATCCTCTTATTCATAGGGAATGCATCACTACTATTACCATTAAAAACGTCTTCCCTTTATTCATTTGAAAAAAAGAAGGAAAAGTAAATGTAAAATGTAATAAATTATGTATATAACATACTACTCTTCAAATGTCTGTAAAACGACATGAAATGAAGATACAATGACTGCTACCAAATGTACGATATTAGGAGATGAATTCATGTTTTCCTTACAGTAATACAAAAATATCTAAAACACTCCTTTCAATCAGGAATTAGTAATTAATTTTTACATGAGTTTTGCGGTGTTCCGAAAAAGTATAAATTTAAGATACTGCCATACTTGGGACAATCCATTAAGGGGTTGAAAAGCTACGAACTATAACAGGATCAATATTTTTTACAATAGCAGACTCTTTTAAAGCAGGAATTTCCAAATTTATTTTCCACAACCTTCCCTTTTCTGAAAAAAAAAATTACTCCTCCGGAAATATATCTTCATTAAGTGAACAAACAGAAAAATATAGTAAAAAAATTTGTGTCCTTTTATATATCTGGATATCTACTTTCGTTTTAAAGCATAGCAAATAAAGGTGTTGTAAATAAAACACTTTGAAGTTTGAAATTGTTAAATTATTTATTAAAATCTGCCATAACAATTTTCGATAATTTAAGATAAAATTAAGATAATGATTATAATATAAAATTTACAAATAACATTAAAATGTAATTAAATTAAGAATTAATCTGGAAGTGAATTAATTAATTAATTCCCAAACTGGAACTAATTAAAGAATTAAACTGGAACTGAATTAATTCTCGGTTCTATTTTTTTTGTCATCAGTATTCTTAAATCACACCAATTTTGTATCTGCATTTAACATCCATTCTACTGAATATAATAAAGGAAATACAGTTATTCTTACATTCCCTTCCTTCTTTATGCACTCACTTTCCCATTAGTTTTTAGTTTTATTAAACACTCCCGTACCCATATCCATTCAATCCTATCCCTCTAATGTAACGTTCCATTGC
Organism: Caerostris extrusa; assembly: GCA_021605095.1. Taxonomy (NCBI): domain Eukaryota; kingdom Metazoa; phylum Arthropoda; class Arachnida; order Araneae; family Araneidae; genus Caerostris; species Caerostris extrusa. The sequence goes on from BPLR01000261.1 coordinate 121,821, forward strand.
CCCCTAGGGCGCGGTATCATCTGCTTTGGAACGTCATTTTCCACTAATATTGTAATAATCAGTATCCAGTGAGACGTGCTACATCATCTCTGTGCATATTCCAGTGAGACGTGCTACATTATAATCCCAACGAAAAAGTAAAAAAAATAAACAAATAAAATCATTTTTTATTGCAACTAGCTCGCATATGTGCTATACCTAAGAAAAATCTGGCAACATTCATGTAGCTTTTCCCCAATAGGATGTAGCATTTTGGTAGATTAGTTTAACAAAGAATGGGATCAAAACCTTAATCAAGCTACTCTGATAACGTTGCTTCTCTGTTAAACGTCAAACCTTGGAATTTTTTTTTTTAATCAAAGACCTCGTGTTCGTAAATACTAAAGATTTATCAAAATAATGTTGAAATATATGTTTTACATTTAATAAATTCGATATATACATAAATAAATATTATATATTAACTCTTAAATGTTATTTATAGAATACTTAAATAGTGGATATTAGTCAAACAGTTATCAAATTGCTTTTACAAAAGTAATGCATTATTTATTCAAGATATAGTACTGTTTTACTATTGAGATACAAGAAATCTTAACAGAAAAATAAATAAAACAACTTGGTAACTAGAGCTCCAGAACTTTCTTTAAAATAATGTTCTCTAAAATATTGTTCTACAAAAAATGTTTTCTTTTTCAACAATAAAGTATCTTTCGTTTTTTTTTTTTTTTTGGTGGACACCATTTTAATAAATCAGTGCCAATCCAAGAAGATCGAAATGTTTTCCTGATTTAGTTAATAATTATATATTTCAAATTATTAACTTTCTAGCTGTATGTCATTCTGCATGGAAACAATCAATTAATATTTGAATTATACGAATTAAAAGGTATTGAAATGCTCATCTGCTTTTCTGTCACGATTTTCAATCCAACAGTACATCGCCTGATATTGAATGGATTTCGAATTTTATGGCGTATTCATGATGTTCATTGCCAATTAGTGAAAGTCAAACTGTGCAAAAAAGCAAAACTTATAGCTCCATTTTATTTCTGTATTCATCCCATCCATTCAGATTTCTCTTTTCATTTACAATTATTATTTATGAAAAATGACTATGAAAATAATGATATTAATTAATACGTTTTAATTCATACTAAATAATTTAATTATTGGTATTGAAAAGAACCTCTCATTAATTTCCTGTTTGAAAAATGTATGTTATTTCATTGGAATATTCTTTTAATGGTTTCATTTGTGTGAATAATCCATGATTAATAATATGGCCAGTTTAATAAAGATTTTGAATTTAATTATCTTAATTTATTAAGAGATGTAGATCGAGTTCTTTAAAGCATTAAATTGTAAATGTATCATTATGTAATTAATTAAAAATTTACTATTCATTAAACCTGAATACATAATCAATAAATTGTGCAAGCAAAACTTAAAATAAATATTGTAAAAATATAAATGCACTGCACCATTTTCAGGGAATTATTCTTAAAAGAAAAATCAGATTAATTAGAATTTCTAAACCTATTAAATATTAAAATGTTGTTTTATTATTTTTCTAGTATAACTTATTAACACTCCATTTAAAAAAAGAATATACATCATGCATAAATGTTAAAAATAGTGATTTTTTTCATTTGTAGTTTACAATAGCAAGTGCCCGACTCGGGGCTCTGTGTTGGCAAGGGCTGAGGTTCAATCTGCTGGCGGCATTGTTGAGAGAGTTTTTACAGATACCGTATTTTTGGAGGACTAGCGCGCATGCTCATAGGTTGCGCATGCGTATCTGTTTCCTATGAGCATGCGCACTAGGGCGCAAAGCTAACGGACGTTACGGTATGACTACTATTTCAAAAAACGAGTAGGCTCGATGGCGTTTATAATGTTCAATTTCTGGCCTCGTTAGGCTAACTACCTGGTGGGAGTTTTTCAGGGTTTCTACCGCAAGACGTAAATGCGGGATTATATAAAAGTCCACCCGGAAGACACTGCCTTCCTTCTTCAACGACTCGGAGCCGAGTAAGACTTTTTATCCATCGGTGCTCCATCACAACAGAAACTGTCCCTTTCCTTCCATGAGAAACCTGCTCATGGGTTGTCCATCCCATACTGCGGACACTGAGGATTAGACGCAACAGCGACAAAAGAAAATTTCAATGAAAACATCAAGGTCCCAAGCAACCAGTGTTAATCAAAGATTCTTATGAGCATTTTATATCGTTGCCCATTAAAGATTGAAAAAAAAAAGAAACAGTTATTTTGTTAACGGTGCGAACTGGTATCACATATAAATTAAGAGTTAATTTTAATGCATGAAAATTTTGCTGTAATTTTGTTATCTACATGAATACTATTAATATGTCCAAAATTTTCAATTAGAACATAGTATCACGAACATAGTAGTCGGACTATCTGATGGGAGTTTTTCGAGGTTTCTCCCATACGTTACTCAAAGCGGATAACTTCTATCTACGGGTGCTCAATCACAACGGAAGCAACCCCGCCCCTTCCCTCCTTCCAAAAGTAGATTACTCATGGAATGCCCATCCTGCACTGCACCACTGACACTGTCCACTGACACTGAGGCCAACACACACAATAGCAAGTTTCGTGATTTTCTATTAAAATATCGAACTTAAGTGTCGATGTTTATAAAATTTAAATATCTTAGCCACTTCAAGTTGATTTTTAACTAAGATAATATAGAATTGAAAGATAATATGAAATAAATAATATTTGTAATTTTTATCAAAACAGGTACATTAGAACAATGACCTGCTTTTGATAAAAAATATGGACCTCACAAAGTCAATATTCTCTTGCAGATTTCAAAAGAAAATACATTGGAGATAAATGTTATAAAAAAAAAAAAAAGAAACTTTCCATTGACCCATGCTCGGGTTTGTTAAAGATCGAGTAAGCATGACGGTAAACGTGTAAAATAAGCGTGACTCGAACTTGTAAAAGACTCTCACATATTGTGGGACTTTCAAATGAATTCATTTGGGTCAAGGTATGTCATCGGCAATTGTCAAAATGAATGTCGAACCATTGTTTTTTTTTTTTTTTGTCGATAACTGAAAAAAATGAAACCAATTAGAATTTGCTTAGTACCTGTAGAAATGAAAATTGTGATAAAATTAAAATTAACGAATTAGTTGTTTTCCATTTAATTTTCTCAAAGAATCTATGTTTCTGAATTCCAAAGATACATCTTCCTTTCACTTTCACGTGTTTATAAGTTTCGACGGGATTAGCTTAAACCTTGAAATCCAGACATCTTTATCCTTTAACGGTTTCTCTGTATAGATAGACTTCCTGATATACAAAACATTATGATATCTCAAAATTTCCATTAAAATCGTACGTTTTATTTATATATTGTGAAAAAGGAGGTGACTTCAAAAAATTTATAAAATTGGTATTTTGTTTTAGTGGGCCATTAAGTTCATTCTTTCATTAACATTAATGGTGTAATTAATTGGGAAAGGCTGTTGATTTTATTTAACTTAACTATAGCTGTTTTTGTATATGGATATTAATATATTGATAATTGTATACTAATATTTTATATGGTTTGTATATTGATAATTTATATTTTTTTCGATAATTTATATTTGTATATTGATAATTTATATTTTTGTATCGATAATTTATATTTGTATATTGATAATTGATATTTGTGTATTATAATTGATGTTTGTATATCGATAATTTGTATTTTAATATTTTAAAATAAGGAAATTTAATTATTTGTATAATTAAATTAATGTTATAAAGGTCGTTTATAATGACTTTTTTACAAATGATAGAGATGGAAATATGGAGAAAAAAACAGTAGTCATCTATTGACAAAAAATATATACCTTTATAAAAAGTATAAACTAAATAAGCACGCTATTTCTAGCTAAACATATCTTAAAAATACTTTACGCGAACTTAATTACATAACTATTATAAACGTCTTTTATTAATTGTATCGCCAGAATTTTCCTTTTAATTTTTAATTATCAGTAAATTAATTTAAAATTTATCAGTTTTAAGTTCCCTCTTGTAGGGAATCATGGTTTGTCATTCAGGAGGAGATGAGAAATTTATGGATTGAATTATGTTGCGAATCTCATTTTTGATGCAACTTGTCATTAACTTGGTATTCTTACTAGTGATAATGATAGATTAACATACTGTTTGGTTGGACGTTCTTTTAAATTTCATCTCTGGGACCCGTGGACATTTAACCTTGAAAACATTTATACTTTTATTCTATGGAACATAATTGGTCGGAAAAGCTTATTAATTTTTGATCCGATGTGCTAAAGCATATTTTCGTATCGGAAAAAAAAAGCCAAACCTTTTTCAATATGGAAAAAATTGTTGAAATGGTTACAGACTATCAATTATTAAAATTAAAAATTATCAAAAATGTTTTTTTGTATTTAATTATTATTTGATACAATCGATAGAACAATTTGGGATTTATTAAAATGTGTATTAATGTTAGAAAACACAATGACAATCCAATAGTTTCGCTTGTAAATGAAATTATACATGTAATATACACAATATAAACAACACGAATATTATATATATATGTTTTTGGAAGGACTTGTCTCCATGAAGGATCAATGAAAGCTCACTAAATTCTTTGTGGTGACGTTTGTTCTACCTTTAAATAAACTGTTCAAAGCATATTTTATCTCTTGTAATATATTTTCTGTAAACCTCAAAAATTTTATTTCATCTGTTTATATATCCCATGCATTTAAAAAGTGGAACACGGACAACGCTTCACAAATATATGACAGACATATCAATTTTTAAGACATCACCACACACTAGCAACCTCAATGACTTGAACCTCTCTCCTCGTGCCTTATTGTGATCTCGTGGTGCCACCACCTGGTCAGGGAATTAGAGTGAATGGTGCATCCTCGCAATCGTTGCATCTGCAGAAGAATTTGAAAAGGAAATTTAATGCTAAATTAGTTTTACATATAATTCCTAAAACTTTTTTTAAATAAAAATATAAATTTTTATAAAATGCATTGAATAAAAACATAAATTGTTTTCTGTATAAGTATATCTAATAAAAAAAAATATTACAATTGCCCCAAGTTAAATTTTTCTCAAAAATAGAGAAACATTTTTGATTAAAAATCATCCCAAATTTTCAATCAAACTAAATTTCTTAATTAATTTTCCTTTCTAATCTCATCGTCATTTCGCTTTCCTACAAAACACTTTTTGCTGTTAATTTTATATCCGCACATCTACTATAATTGATAAATTTGCTAGTCATATGTTCACATCATAAGATGACTGTTGATACTCTAATAAAGATTGTAAAATAAACGAGACAAATTATTTCTTAACAATTTTTCTTCGAATGACAAAAATCACTGCAATTTTTTGGCCAAATTCACAAATGGAAGTAAGAACCCAGTGACTTAATTTTTGACTCATCTGCAGCATTGTATTTGTTTTATTTACAAAATAAATTAACCAGTAAAGTGCTTTGCACCAACAATTCTTATCCAAAATAGATTTTCAAAACTGAAAATGTCTTATTTTCCATGTGTGTATCTTACAATATTTATTGTTACAAACAACAGATATTTATTTCACAATTACCAGTGAAAGAAGGTATATTATAAAACACTACAAAGTATGAGTAATTTAAATTGATTAATTATCAGTTGACTAAATAGTTGTTTAATTCCATGAAAAACAGTTTCACTCGAATTTTTTGTGGGAATTTTTTTATTTCAAACAAGTGAGAAGTTTTGTACCACCCAAAGATAAATAATTTGTAATAATTTTATCTATTATATCTTTCTTCTATTTCGTATGTCTTACCATTTTTAAATGAATTATTCATAATTAATAAATGGATTAATATTTCTGTGTTTATTTTTAAAATCCTACCTACATCCTAATCTTACGTTTTTAACTAGTATTTACTTAGTTACTGATATTGTATCCTAATTCTAACATTATGACGCTATATAAAAATTTATTATTCTTATCTAATATTTCTAAGCAGTTAATGATAACTATAAATCTCTAGCGTACTAAAAAAGAATAATATTTATTGAAAAATAAATTGAACATACATAAATTACCATGGTAAAAATAATTTTATTTTACTTCGTAATACACAAATAAAACAATTAATCTCTGTTGATACAAAATAATCTACTAAAAATAATTTCTTAATGATGTCCATGATGATGGTGGTGCCCATGATGATGGTCGTGTCCGTGGTGGTGGTGATGTTCATGATGGTGATCATGGTGATGATCATGATGATGATCATGGTGGTGGTCGTGATGGTGATCATGGTGATGGTCGTGATGATGGTGGTGGTCATGTCCATGATGGTGGTGGTGTCCATGATGATGATGACGAGCTTCTACTTCAGGCAGAGGATTGGCAGAAACATTTTGAAGCAACAGCGTGGCGCAGACCAAGGTAATGATGATTAGAGAAGTATTCTGTTAAACGAATAATTTTTTAAAATTAGTTGCAAAGACCTGAGTATTAAATATGAAATAAATCATAATAAATTTTAATCTTCATAAAGACTTTTAATTTGTTAAAATTCTAATGTCTTCCAATTATATAAATAACATAAAAAAGTGTTTCAATTAATAAGTAATATTGCAGCGTTAAAAATTTAATGTCAATTCTGACACAAAAATAATTTATTAAACTAATTGATTTCTTAATTAAATACTAACTGAAAAGTGATTGAATTTACTGTCTTATACATGGAGTATATGATTATCTAAAGTCTTATACTTAAAGACTCTAAGAGTCTTAACAGTCTATTCATTCCTTATTAAACGATAGAAATTTACTATATTTGTACTAATAAAACTAGTAAGAAATCAAAAATAATCAATTTCAGAACTTTTCTTTAGTAAATTTTAAAATTATATTACAGTTATTATGGTAATTATATTACAGTTGTTATGATAATATATTAATTAAGAAAAACTTTCCTTAAAACACTAAAATTTTGACACTCAGAATTTCCATTTTGCTTTTTTAAATGTAAAAAAGGCAAAGGAAAACTTTCCCTTAAGTTGAATATTTTACAAAGTATAAAAACAGATTCTAATGATAAATATGAAGGCTAAATGTAGTTCATATCATGATAAAATCTCAATGCCATCTTAAAGTATGTGATTGTCTAAATTTTTATTAATTATTTTTGATAAAATAATTTTAAAAACGTAAAGCTATTCATATTTTTATTTTATTTTTACGACCTGATGTATATAAAAATACTAAAAATTAAGCACTTAATTTTAATGTGCTAAATGAAATTCACCATTTTTTGCAACAAGTATATCGAATATTCTTATTTTTCAAAAAACAAAAAGACATTTAAATTTGAAAAGTTCATAAAATTAAATTTATTGTGATAATAAAATTAATATTATATTATCTCACAGTTCTATTAAGAATTTCTTCTTATATTCAAATTTAGTTTTATATCAACTATATTTGAAAATAAGAATAAATATAGAAGTGCATTTTTTTATTAAATTTCGATAACTTTTTGATTATTTTCAAATTATTCAAAAATATTTATAAATATATATAAATGCAAAATAAATAAAATATTCACCATGTCAATCTTTCAATAACTGTTTTTAATATTTTAATAGCTGTATGCCAACATTTTATTAATTGTATGCCAGCATTTCTATTTCTAAAATATTTTTTTATAAAAATGCTTTCTACCAAATATTTGTTCGATACGGCACATTAAAAAAATAATAAATTCCTTTCACAGATAAAAGTTAGTGTGATTCTTACCATAGTGGAGTACAAATACTCGTCTTCAAAACCAGCCAAAGTTACTGCTGAGCTGAGCTCGAGATTGTTATAAAACCAAAAGTTATATGTTTGATGCATAATTGTTGGAATGCATATTTATATACTATTCCTTATTTTAGAAAGAATATTATGAAATTAACTTGTGCTAGGATTTGCATGCCTCATTGCTCTTTTTTGGTATTAAAGAAGTGAAAAAAAGCAGAAGAAGTGAAGGACATTTTTTTAGTCTGTGGTAAATATCAGATGCATTATATTAGATAATATTAAATTAGCATTTGAAATGTACTACTTTTTATTTAAATATCATTTTTTTTATCAATTCAGTTTTATACAACGCAAATATTTCCTTTTTTTTTTTATCAATCTATTAATTCAACCAAAATAAGTTCAATACCAGTATAATTAACAGAAAAATTGAGATGAAAATTATCTGGAACAATACTTTGTGTGGTAGACAATGCAAGATAATTTTTAAAAACATTGCTTATTATTTTGTAAATTGATTCCAAAAAAAGTGGAACTTTTAATTAATTCAGGACAGTCTATTTTTGCACTCTACATTCCATTGAATATATAAATTAAGAAAAATAATTGCTTGATTTCATGTGATTTATGCACACTATTAATTTTGAGGTATTTTCGTTATTGTTGGTCGTATTGTTTTAGAAATCCTTATTCAGTAATGTATTAATAGAATTACTAAAAGTTCATGCTAATTAATGTTAAAATATTATGAAATAAGACAGAAATATAAAAGTAGCACAATTCAATTTATCTATTTGATTTCTTAATTCTTTATTCAATTTAATTAGAAAAACTCAATTAATCTTCCTATTAACTTTATCTTTTATAAAAATAGGTTTTATTTCAAAATTTTAATTGGAAAATCTATTTCAGCATGAATTAAATGAATTCAGCCCAGTTTATTCTTTTTTTCTGATTTCATAAATAATGTTAATAAGTAATAGTTTGGAGAACACAAAACTATCTACAATAATTGTATTGCTATTTTAAACTTTAACATTATTAATGGCATTTAATTTAACATTATTAATAATTTTAATGCCAATTTCATATTTAAATTTTATTTTATTTAAATTTTTTACATACATTTATTATTTTTAAAATTCATTTATTAATTTTAATTACATGTTGTCGTGCAAAAAGTAATGTTCTCCAATTAAAAAGTCACATCAATTAATAATTGGGAATTCATCAGAATAATTTTTAGAACGTCTCGCTTTTGAAATGAAAATAACCTTTTGAATGTCCTATAACTTCCTATTGAAAGTTTCTTTTCAAAATATTTTTTGCTCAAGTCATGTGTAATTAGTAATAGGAACTTTTTATAACTATTCCAGATATAATAGCTTTATTTGTCAAAAACTATTGGCGATATAAAGACTAATTTCTGTAATTATTCAAATAAAATAACTCTGCAATTAAAATACTTATTATTATCTATTGAACGTTATTTATCAGCTTAAGTGAAAAGCTTGAAATTGTATAATTGAAAGTAATTGCATATTTAAAAAACTAGCATTTTTGAAAAACTACTTATAACAGACAATTAAAAATTAACTTTTACGAACTTTCATATATGTGTTGTTTTTTAAAAAGACAGTCTTACACGTGTTACCTAAAATACATTTAGTATGAAAAAAAATACAAACAAACACCAAATATTATAAATAAAATTTATTGTATTTTATGTATAATTTACAACAACTAATTTGCGAGTTTAGAACTAAAAATAATGTTTATAAGATGACTCTTACGAGATTTAATAATTTTAGATATTCTAATTAAATTTCATTTCAAAATCAAAATAATACACATCTGATATGTTCGTTTGCCGTTTTAGAATGTGTAAATGATAATGATAAATAGAGAATGTTTAAATGATAATTTTTATACAATAAAATTTTGCACTTGATGTTGATTTGCATAAAATCATTTGAATTGCACTATTGATTAATGCAGAGATTGGAATGAATGAATTTTTTGAATTGAATGAATTTGAATTTTTCAGAAGTCTCTCACATGAGTGGCTTCTGAAAATTCCTTTGTTATTCAATGGCCTTAAAAATTTTTGTTTGCTTTAAAAATTTTTGTCGATGGTGTTCAACTTAAATATTAACAGATTGTAATGTAAAATTTAACAGTAAACAACATATTTTACCATTAAAAAAAAATCTGAAAGGGGTTTTGGCTTTATGAACAAATCAGTTATTTGCAGATATGAAACAAATAACATTTGGTCATTTTGTGATCTGATATCTTTAGTATCGAAACAAAAGCACATGGCTTATACTGTGTTGTAAAGATTTCAACAAAAATAAAAGCATCGTATCGCAAAAAGAGGGAAAGTTTCCTCTGACCCTTACTTGTCAGTTCAATGAGCGTGACAGAAAACGTGCGAAGTGGCGTGACTGCAATTTGTTCAAGATTCTTGAGTACTCTTGTGGCTCTTGCAAAATGAATCCATTCAAATCAAGGCAGACCATCGACAATTCCTAAACTTATAAATGTAGAGCATTTTTTTTCTTGGACTGAAAAAAAGTCCAGCTACTATGTGGTTTGTCCTTCCATACAAATGGAATTTAGTAATTGTATTCGAATAATGTGATAAACATTGATTATTTCTTTTGTAATAATCCCATTTTGTGTTAATACTCAAAAGTCCCTTTTGATATATCTATTTAGGGCTAAGAAAATACTTAGGCATGTAGAATTTCTTACTTTCAGATATTAAAATCTTTCTAAAAAAAATTTTCTTCAAATATAGATGTTTATATACATTTAAAATCATTTATGAAATTTAATAAATCATGAAAAAAAGATAAATATAGCCGTTTATGAAAACAAAGTTTTCATATCTCTCTATAGTTTCATTTAAATAGAGGATGATCATTATGAATCACACTAAAATTCAAATCATAAATATTACCCTGGAAATGTTACTAATTATTTTTACTATAACATTTAAGTTTTCTTTTTTGCCAGCTATATGTTGAAGATGGGTATTTTACGACAGCTTTTCGTTCTCTCTTTGAGCCTTCAGCAATCTTGATAACAAACATATTCACTTTTTGTTTAACTACAAAGTTATATTTATGAACCCTGCTATTATTTAATGTTCATTTTCGTATTTCATATTTTTCTTTGTTTCTGGTGTTTAAACAGTTAAGTATTCAAAGCTTTTACTAAATAGTGTAACATGCTTCCTCCCTATACGCGGAGACAGGAGCGCCCCCTGTGGCGTTTGGGAGAAATGGTCATCTGACTTGCACGGAGAGAAAGTATATTTCACGCACGCTGTACGTAGCCGAGTTTAGATGTGGTTTCATGGTTTTATTGGGCGAGTTTAGATGTGTTTTTTTTTTTTGTTTAGATGTAGAAACCCCTCCACGAATCTATAATTATCTGTTTTTAAATGTGTTAAACATTGTATGCCTCTAATTGTATGTGTGTGGTATTTGTGAAGGTGTCAATAAAAGCTGTGAGTTCTCCAACTTTTGCCTCAAGTATCTCAACCACGACCACACCCAGTTACAATTTGTAGCCCAATCTGCACACTACAATAGGAAACTAAAAAACATAAGCTACACTAATATGGTATGGTATGGTACACTGATATGTATATGATCTTCACTACATGTCTACTATGGTCTGATATGGATATGTAGAAACATATACCATATCACCTGCAGCATAACCGCTTTTCTCTTCCGGCCCATTTTTTATGAATAGATAATTAATTCAATCAAACGGTAAGCAATAGTAATAAATTATAAAGATACCTTCTTCTAAACATATGTTATTGTAATAAGCAATATCATTTCAGTTCTATAATATTTTAATTTATATTACCTAACTTAATATATCATAATAAGATATGATTAAAATATCTTGATAACAAATTAAAATATCTTGTTTAATTTAACATATATTAATTGCTTAACTTATCGTAACTTAATAAACCAATAGTTCTAAAACCGTGGATGGATACAATCCCCATAGGAGGCACTATTGTAATAAAAAAATGGCAAACACGCACTTCCTTTTTTGAAAATTAAAAAAAAAATAATCTATGAATAATCTATCTTTTTAATAATTCAAACATTGTTATGAACTTTAATATTGTTAATAATTAGTCCCTAATTAGTAAAAAATTCTTAATTTCAAATCTAAAAATATTCAAGATTCTTACACAATAACTACTTATTTTATATACAAGCCAATGAAATTTTTTTATTTTGTTGCAATTAAATCACTCGATATATTTGAATAGCATAAAGAAGAAAACAAACATAAAAAGCAGTTGCCTATATCATTGTTTATCAATGGCATTTAAATATTTTATTATTTTTTGTGATTAAATATATGTAGTTAGTTGTCGTTACATTTTCGATATAATTCATTAATTTCAATTAGTAACTATAATATTCTGAATACTTTAATTCTGATTTAAAATAGCGCTGATATTTAGATACCATTAATATAAATCAATTGAATAAACAAAGATACAATGATATTAATTACTGAAAAAAAGATCAAGTGGTCGAGATTAAAGCGATAGACGCAAATGTAAATAGTCTGAGTACAACTGTAAAAAACGATTCACCATCTATTTATCGAATCTATTCAACTATCCCAATTTCAACAATCCCCATCTATTCAACCATTCAATATCTCCAACTATCCCACTTTCGAAAAAAAACACACTCCAATGATATTGCTACATATAAAATCCAGGTAATCTATAAAGTTATGTGGTCTGGATATATGTTTATAATTAAAATATATATGAATTCACAGAAAAGTAAGCATAGATTAGTTTTATACAAAAGCGTATCAGATATTGCAGATTAAAAATTGCAACTATATTATTTATGTGTTTTCTGTTTTTATATGCATTATTAATCGTCATGAATTTTTATTTGAACAGTGTATTTATTCATTTGAACTTTCAATTGAATAAATGATTTCTAAACTGCATAGAATTATTGTTACATATTTTCCAGTGTATAAACGTTCTATAATGTTAAATAATTAAGATTATTTAAAACATTTCGTTATTGATACGGAAGGATAACGTTAATTTTATGAAATAAAACTCGTCATTTACATTTTATTGTTAGTATGTGTTAGTGATATTTTAATGTATTGAACATTTGAAATAACTTCAACATTTAAAAAAAAACGTCTAAAAATTATAAAATGATTTAAAACACATATAAAATTTATTATAAAATACTTTATTATAGTACTTAATACACAATTAAAATAATTAATGTCTGATTGTACAAAAAGCAAGCCGTTGAACATTTTTCAGTTTGTCATTTTTTTGAAGAACATTTTTGTCAGTGGTGGTGTCCATGGTGATGATGATGTCCATGATGATGGTGATGCCCATGATGATGATCATGGTGGTGATCATGGTGATGATCGTGATGGTGATCATGATGATGATCATGGTGATGATCGTGATGGTGATCATGATGGTGATGGTGGTCGTGACCATGGTGGTGGTGATGTCCATGATGATGACGAGATTCTACTTCAGGAAGGATTGGCAGAAACATGGTTGAGCAACAGAATAGTGCAGACCAAGGTAATGATGACAAGAGAAGTATTCTGAACAAAAAAATGGTTTTTCAAAGTTAGTTGTGGTTTTTAAAATAAGGGTTAAGTATTTCAGTTTCCCAAAGCTCAAATTTTATTTAATCTTAATAAAAACCTTTAAACATACTTTTAGAAATTAGTAAGCATTTTATTAAAATTAGTTTTTAGTGTTATCTTTTTTTTAAAATTATTTACTGAAGTATTTTTAAATTAATAAAATATTTTAAATGTAAAAAAAAAAATATATTTAAATTAGAACATTATATTAGTTTAATTAAACATTTTCTTAGTTAAATAATAAAATAAACCTTGCGTTAACTTTCTAATGATATTTTATTCATTAACGAAATAAAATTTAAATTCAAGATTACTTCAATGGAATTCAAATGTATTTATGTCCTTAAATCCATTTAATGTCTACATTATATGAATATTTCAGAAGTATTTAGTATGAGTTCCAACGAAAATCTTTTTGTAAGAAAATTATAAAATATTTTTGTTCGAACTCGTTACAGTATTGTTTTATTAAATTTATGGAAAATAATTTTTTCATAATTTGAATCTTACCATAGTGAAATATAAACACTCTTCTTAAAATCAAGCCAAAGGTTGCTATAAAAGTTGAACTTAGATTATTATAAAACCAAAGCAATGTATTTGATTAAGAATGGATTCGGAACCCTATTTATATACTGCCATTGATATTCGTAAGAAGATTGTGCAATTAGTTTGTGCTGAGATTTTTATGCTTCGGTGAACCTTCTTGGGAGAAACAGATAGAAAAAAAATGGCTAAAAAAAGAATGGCATATATTTTTCTTTTCTTTTGATTTAAACAAAATGTAGCCTATTTCATAACATTAATACAATTAATCGTAGTTGAAATTTCATTTTCTTAATAATTATTATATTTTTACCAATGCATTTTTAAATTGGTCAGAGATTTTTTTTTTTTTTTTATGAAGTTTCATAATTTATTCAAAATAAGTTCAGTGTCAATGTATTTGTGATATCTAACTTATCTAAAATTTATTACGTATAATAGTGTTTTGAATAACTATGCAAAATGATAAAAAAAAAATTATTTCAGATTTTTTTTCTAACGCACAAAATTAATAATTTGATAAAATATAATAATAATTAAAATTAAAAATTTAAGGAGATTATCGTTTGTGCTCTAAAATATATAAATTTTGATTGTTTCCAAATGCCAAATGTATGGACATTTACTATTAGAAAATTAAAAATGTTGCAGATACATCATTACCCAGAGGGCACCACAGAAAATCAGTTACACTGCAGCCACATTAGACAACACCATTTTGAAACACTCTCTTGCACTTTTTTCCCTGTCTCTTTCAGCCTGATGGAAAGACAATCTTTATAGGAATGGTAGAGGATTCCATTTTAGATAATGTTGAATGTTCTATGTCAGTGGTTCTCAAACTCTGGCCAGTTATTTATGTGAGCACTGTTCTGTTGAAAAGCATTCATGACATATTTCCTATAGTTAAAAATTAAATCACTTTAAAGGAAGGAAACAGCTAACAAAAAGTAACACATATGGAATATGTGAATAAATAAATATAAACTTATTGTATAATATTACAAATTTATAAATATTTAAAACTTCAAAACTTATTAATATTTAATTATTAAACATATAACAAAAAAAAAAAAAAGTCTTCAGGGAAAGTGGCCACAATAAAATTAATTACTACCTTTTGCTATTATATCACTATGCTATCATATTATAGCAATTACTACCATTGCTATTATATCATACTATTAGTCTACCTTCCATCCCAATCTAAACTGGCATTCCACCAAAATAAGTAAAATTATATCTTTCAGATAATATCAATTTCATTATAAATACGTTTTTGTGTTACCTGCTAATTTAATGTTAACCTTATACAGGGTGTCACAGTACCACGTTTACGAACTTCTAGAAGAATTTGGATATACCTACACGAATGGGAATCACGTTGCAAATGAGAGTTGGATAGGTTTCCCTGGCGCGGTATTGTTGATAGAAAGCATCAAAAGTAAAAGCGCTAAGAATGGAACAATTGCAAAGCAATAAATTACTATCATCAATCTAATGTCGCAGTTTACCACTATATAATCTATTAAATTTTCATTGCTAAGACATCATACAGTATCAACATCTCTTTTTAATGAAAAAAATCGCACAAACGTCATATTTTATCAACTATGATTGAATTTAACTTCTTTTTTAATGTGCAAGTTATTTTATAATAAACAGATGATATATAACAAGTTGAGCTTTACCTAGAATGGATTTTTTTAAGTAGTTATAAGACAAATAGTTATGTTATAGATTGATAAGTTATGGACAGTTTTAAAGATTCCTTTAATGCATTTTGTTGTTACATTAAATTTAAAATTTTATGGGTAATCTGTATATCAGCCGAGCAACTTACAATTTTTATTTTTAAATTTCTTTTTTTTTCACTTCTTTTCTGTTTCTACACTCTTCATCCCCATACCTGGGGTTATTTAACCCCTACCTGTTAGAAAGATGAAGAAAGAACATCAACAGGCCTTTTGTATATTACGAACAGTACACTGACGGGTGTTTGGGAGAGAATAGTCCTTTCCGTATAGCTAGTTCCGGTAGGACGTTTAGGGGGTAACTGTGCCGTATTTAGTGTCACAAAGAAGAAAATCCAGTAAAACTGTCATCAGGTGTCAATGTAAAATGTTTTACACACATTGTCACAATCGCCATTTCTTTTCTGAAAGCAGTACCTACAACAATGCCTCCAGGGGATTCGAACCTTGGTTCTCCCCACATTAGCTGCGCATGTTGCCACTAGATAACGTGTCGGGTATTTAAAGCCCTATGCTCAGTATTATTATTCTGATAGAACTTTAAGTCCTTTTATAGATCTAAATTTTCGATTGTAAATACATAGATGTTTATTTAATATGTCACTATAAATTTAGTGATTCATAGTAATTTAGTAATTTTTCTGAAAAAGATTTGAATTTATTTCCTTCACATAATTATATGGGGTTCATGATTAACATATTGATTTGTCAGCCCATTCTTTTAATTTAACAGTTGTTCGGGATCCTCTAGGGAAATGTATTGCCAAATTTATCCCGCCCATTGCTACCTCCAGGGTCTTCGAATTGCCTTGATACAGAAATGGTCTTTTCTGGCATCATCATCATCATTTAATAAATAAACAACATCATTTTTAACATGGAACATCACTGTCATGCTTGTTGTTAGTAGGTATCACATTCCATAATGATGCTCATTACTTATTGAACACAAGTGCTATTTTTTTTTATATGTTTCCATTTATTGGATTATCAAGACCATAAAATAAGCCCTTTTTTCCTCCTGTTCCAAATTTTTTATAGCACAAATTTTGTAGTTTTGTAGCACTGTTAATGTTTTTACCAAATTTCATTAAATTCCAATGAATAGTAATTTTACAATTACAATTTTTCTAATTTTCCTCTTAAATTTTGGAAACCAGTTTGTGCCTGGATTTTCACGCTTGGTTAAAGTAAGTTGACCATATATTCTTAAAAAAAAAAAAAAAAAAAAAAAGAGGATATAGAAAGAGAAAGAAACTTTTTGAGGCATTTTTTTTTGCAGAAATAGATGTCCTTGCCTTATATAATACTAACAATGATGATTGCGATAGAAACTGACCCTCTATTTTTTAAGTTCAGCTTTTTTTAACGAATTTCAAAGCATTCCAATATTTTTTTTTTTGTCCTGAAATTGTTTATTTTTATTTCTTAAATATTTCACTATCAATATATTCACAAAAATTGCTGACCTGGAAAATGTCTTGTATTGTTTTACTAAAAACGATTGCCAGAATACAATTATAATTAAATTCTTAAACAATTTGTGACCTTTAATTTTATGTCAAAAATAAAAATATTTAAATCACGCTTGCTTAGAAGGTTAAAATTTCACGCATTCTTAGATAATAAAATACTTTATAAAATGCACGATAATACAAATGATTGAATCCGACTCGTGACTCAGTGGTAACTTGCGCCGCTGGTCTGCTGAAATTGAGCATTAGGGCTGAAATTCAATTTCGCTAGTGAGCATTAAGGCAGTGGTTTAATCCGCTGACAAGTATTAGGTTGAGATTCAACCCCTGGCGACATTCTTGTAGATACTGTTTCAAAAACGAGAAAACTCGTTGGCGTTTGAAATGCTCAGCCTCTTGCCTCGTGAGTCAGACAATCTGGTGGGAATTTCCGGATATTCTCCCATACGATACGTAAATGCGGGGTTGTTCCCCCTAAAATTCCTCGTAGAAGGCACTGCACTCCTTCTTCGGCATAATTTTACATTGATTATGAATTACTCCATAAGTTAAATATCTTAATTTTAATTTATCAATAATAAGCCGTTCCTATATTCTCTTATCATTAGTTCAAAAGAGATCTAGAGGGCAAAAAAAAAAAGCGTTATTTTTTTAGTTTGTTCATTCTGTTCGTATTCGTTGTTTTCTGTTCATTCAGTTCAGAATTCATTTCTATTTCTAGTCAATACAGTTTCACCAATATATGTTTTTGTCGTGAAATCGTTTTGTCGTGAAATCGTTTTCTCGTGAATTTTTGAAAAATATACTGAAAATTTGTCATGACTTTTCTCACTGGTTTGTTAGTTTCACCAAATAAATGTTGATAATTTTATACATTTTTTTTTTTTATTTCACATGTATTACATTGATTACATGAATTTTGCATTTGCTGTTGATTTGAATAAAGTCGTTTGAATTGTATTGTTGATTAACTTAAAGATTGGGATGAAGCTGAGTGGCTTCTGAAAATTTTTGTTATTCAATGGCCTTAAAACATTTTGCCTTTCGGTGGTGTTCAATTTAAGTATCAACAGAATGTAATGTAAAAGTTAACAATAAATCACTTATTTTACCATTAAAAAAATCTGAAGTGATTTTGGCTAATGAACAACTCAATTCTCAGCAGATGTCAAACAAATAACATTTTTGTCATCGAAGAAGAGCGCCTGGCATATACCGTATTGTAAAAACTTCAAAGAATAAAAGCATCGCGTGCAAAAAAAAAAAAAAGGAAATTTTCCGATAAACCTAGGATGTATAACTGGGTTGCACGTTCACTCACGATAGGGAAATATCACTTCCCTGGAGATTTTTCTCGAGTTAACTAGTTTACATATGTACGTGAGGAAATAAGGTAAAAACGTAAACTAGATTAATGATAAAAAAGCACATCCATCCACCATTTTAACTTAAGTGAACAGGAATCGAACTCCTGAAGAACTCAAATTAAAATATTGTGAGATTGTATTGCATTGTTGATTAATTTAGAGATTGGAATGAATCTCAGTGGATTATGAAAATATTCCTTTTCAATTACCTATAAAAATTCTGCCACTCGGTGGTGTTCAATTTAAATATCAAACGAATGTAATATAAAAGTTAACAATAAATCACGTTTTTTACCATTTAAAAAATTCTGAAAGTGGTTTTGGCTTATGAACAGCCCAATTCTATCAGAAGATATCAAACAAATAATATTTTATCCTTTTACGATCTGATATCTTTAGTATCGATAGAAGCACACAGCATATACTGTGTTGTAAATGCTTCAAAATAAACAAAAGTATCACATGCAAAAAGAGGGAAAGTTTCCGGCTGACCCTTCTTGCCAGTTCAACAACGAGTGTGACAGAAAGCGTACGAAGTAGCGTGACGAGCGTGACGTGCGTAGCGAAGTAGTATTTTCTTAAAGATTCTTGAGTTTTATGGTTCGTGCAAAATGAATCCCTTCAAGCGTCGAATGCCAGAGAGCTAGTCACTCGGCCATAAGGCCTCATGGCATTATATAAAATAAAATTAAATATTATAATTAAATTTTAAATTAAAATATAATTATTCATAAATTATATGTAGTATCAAATATTGAAATAAAGTTTATGAATTGTTTCATTATTTCCTGCTATAATTTTCTACTGTACGTAAAGATTTCAGTTTAATTTTATAAGCCACTAATATATGGTAATTAAACTTTGATTATAAGTAAATAAAGCGTTTATTATTATCACTCAAATTCTTGAAAAATATTTGCTTTTACCATCTCAAGAAAAATAACATTTCAGTTTATAATGGCTAAATTTATTCCATTACTTTAAAACTACATTTTTGAAATCCATTTTCCTTTCAGCCAATGCTTGAGAAAAGTTATATTTCATTAAAGTTTTGAACTAACAAACATACAGATTAATTAAACTTTTTTTAAAACAGAGTTTCAGGAAACTTAATTAAAAATGTTTCCGATATTCAGGAATGTAAACAAATAAAAATTATTTCCCGAGTACGCATCTAGTAAATCTCGAAATCTTCTTAAAGAAAAAGTTTATCAAAATTACTGCTCATCCTTCTCAAGTAATTAAGCTTTTCTGCCAAAGATAGAGAAGATGCATTTGATACATAAAGCTACTATGCATGAACTTAGGGAAATAAGGGGGATTTTTTTATCCTTGTTTAATTTTACGCTGAAACGAAGAAGATTTAGTTTCAACATCTTGATTGGATTTCAGTCTCGTTATATGGGCCTTTATTTCAATTACTTATCTGGTTTTAGTATCCACCCTGGAAAATCGGATTGCAAGAGAAGAATATTTTGTGCTGGCTGAAAAGTAGGGAAAAAATCCTCCATTTTTCTGTGCAGCTTGCTCAGAAATATGAGATAACGATTCATGTGATTAAATTTCAAATTAGGTTTTCTTGCTCGAATTTTGGATTTCGTAGAGGGGAAACATAATGCAAAATTGAACAACTCGTTATTTTCAACATGTTGAAAAGATTTTAATCTGCTCATCAAAAGGTAGAGACTACATGGGAGTTCTTTTTCTTTAAATTACCAGATATTTAAGGGGACAAATCAAAATCGTTATTTTTTCTAAAATCCTTTGTTATAAGAAATTGCTAGACTAAGCTGGTTTGGAAGTCATTTGGCTTATCCTTTTCCTAATAAAATGTCATTTCTTTTGCATAAAAATAGATTTGATTTCAAATTAGTCGAAGTTTTAACAAATCAGATAGTTTGTTTCTATTTCAGTAACAATCAATGGATAATATTGATCAATTTTAAAGCTTCTCCAAATAACATCTTATTTGCTTCCGATTTTTCCAATGTGCAAAAATGAATCCATTGAAGCACCGAATGCCAGAGCGTTAGTGACTCGACCATCAGGCTCCATAGCATTAGATATTAAAATAAAATTTAAAAATTATAATATAATTATTTATAAATTATATTTAGTATAAAATATTAAAAAAAATTTATAAATTGTTTATTTATTTCTTGTTAATATTTTCTGCTGTACATTAAGATTTCAGTTTAATTTTATAAGCCACAAAAATATGGTTATTAAACCATAATAACTTTGATTATAAATTAGTAAATTCTTTATTAACTTATAATCAAAGTTAATAAAGCGTTTATTATTATCACTCAAATTCCTGAAGGTTATTTGCTTTTACCATCTCAAGAAAAATAAACACTTCAGTTTATAATGGATAAATTTATTCCATTACTTTAAAACTACATTTTTGAAATCCATTTTCTGTCAGCCACTGCTTGAGAGTAAAGTTTTGAACTAATAAACATACAGATTATTTAAACTTTTTTTAAACCGAGTTTCAGAAAACTTAATTAAAAATGTTTCCGATATTCAGGAATGTAATCATTTCTCGCTCCCTTAAACATTATTTCCCGAGTACGCATCTAAATATCGAAATCTTCTTAAGAAAAATTTATCCAAAATTACTACTCATCCTTTCTCAAGTAATTATGCTTTACTGCCAAAGATACAGGATGCATTTGATACATAAAGCTCTGCATGAACTTCCGGAAATGTGAGGATTTTTTTTTTTATCCTTGTTTAATTTTACGCTGAAACGAAGAAGATTTAGTTTCAACATCTTGATTGGATTTCAATCTCGTTGTATGGGCCTTTATTTCAATTACTTATCTCGTTTTAGTATCCATCCTGGCAAATCGGATTACAAGAGAAGAATATTTTGTTCTGGCAGAAGAGTAGGAAAAAAATTCCTTCCATTTTTCCGTGTGCTAGCTCAGAAATATGAGATAACGATTCATGTGATTAAATTTCAAATTGGATTTTCTTTGCTCAAGTTTTGGATTTCGCCGAGATGGGAACATAATGCAAAATTGAGCAACTTGTTATTTTCAAAATGCTGAAAAGATTTTAATCTGCTTATCAAAAGGTAGAGATTACATGAGAGTTCTTTTTCCTATAAATTACCAGATATTTAAGATGGCAAAAATCAAAATCGTGAGACTTTTTTTTTAAAGTCCTTTGTTAGAAGAAATTGCTAGACTAAAGCTGGCTTGGAAGTCATTTGGTTTATCCTTTTTCTAATAAAATGTCATTTCTTTTGCATAAAAATAGATTTTATTTCAAATTAGTCGAATTTTTAACAAATCAGAAGTTTGTTACTATTTCAGTCCCAATCAATGGATGATATTGCACAATTTTAAAGTTTTTTCCAAAAAGCATCTTATTTCCTTTCGATTTTCCAAAACTTAAAAATGAATTCATTGAAGCGCCGAACGGCAGAGCGTTAGTCACCAGCCATCAGGCTCCATGGCATTAGATATTAAAATAAAAATTATACACTGAAGTGACAAAAGTCATGGGATACCTCTTAATATCGTGTCGGCCCTCCTTTCGCCCGGCGAAGTGCAGCAACTCGACGTGGCATGGACTCAACAAGTCGTTGGAAGTCTTCTGCAGGAATATTGAGCCATGCTGTCTCGATAGACGTCCATAATTGTGAAAGCGTTGATGGTGCAGGATTTTGGGCGCGAACAGACCTCTCGATGATGTCCCATAAATGCTCGACGGGATTCATGTCGGGGGATCTAGGTGGCCAGATCATTCGTTGGAATTGTCCAGAATGTTCTTCAAACCAATCGCGAACAGTTGTGGCCCGGTGACATGGCGCATTGTCATCCATAAAAATCCCATCGTTGTTTGGGTACATGAAGTCCATGAATGGCTGCAAGTGATCTCCAAGTAGCTGAACATAAGCATTTCCAGTCAATGTTCGGTCCAGTCGCACCAGAGGACCAAGTCCATGCCATGAAAAAACAGCCCACACCATTACGGAGCCACCACCAGCTTGAACAGTGCTTTGCTGACAGTTTGGGTCCATGGCTTCGTGGGGTCTTGCGCCACACTCGAACCCTACCATCAGCTCTACCAACTGAAATCGTGAATCATCGGAGCAGGCCACGGTTTTCCATTCATCTAGGGACCAACCGATATGCTCACGTGCCCACGAGAGTCGCTTCAAGCGATGTCGTTCTGTCAGTAAAGGCACTCGAGTCGGTCTTCTGCTGGAAAAGCCCAAGAAAGCCAAATTTCTCCGCACAGTTCTAACAGACAAGTCCCTTGTACGTCCCACATTGATTTCTGCGGTAATTTGACGCAGTGTTGCTTGTCTGTTAGAATTTACGACTCTTTTGCAGACGTCGCCGGTCTCGGTCGTTAAGTGCAGGCGGTCGACCACTGCGCTGTCCATGGTGGGATGTTATGCCTGAAATTTCATACTCTCGGCACACTCTTGACACAGTGGAACTGGGAATGTTGAATTTCTAACGATTTCCGAAATGGCATGATCCATGCGTCTAGCTCCAACTAACATTCCGCGTTCAAAGTCTGTTAATTCCCGTCGTGCGGTCATCACCACGTCAAAACCTCTTCACATGAATAACTTGAACAGAAATGAAAGCTCTGCGAAAATGCGCATTTATAAGTAAAATTACGCGATGCTACTGCCATCTGAAAATTTGCATATTGCTATCCCATGACTTTTGTCACTTCAGTGTATATTATAATTATAATTTTAAATTAAAATATAATTATTTATAAATTATATTTAGTATTAAATATTAAAGTAATCTTTGTAAATTGTTTGATTATTTCTTGTTTATATTTTCTGCTGTACATTAAGATTTCACTTTAATTTTATGAGCCTCAAAAATATGCTAATTAAATCATATTAACTGTGATAATAAGTTAATAAACGCTTTATTAATTTATAATCAAAGTTAATAAAAGTTATCACTCAAATTCTGGAAAAATTTTCCCGCTCCATTTTCATGTGCAGTTTTCTCAGAAATATGAGATAACGATTCATGTGATTAAATTTCAAATTAGATTTTCTTTTGGATTTCGTAGAGGGAGAACATAATGCAAAATTGAGCACTCGTTATTTTCAACATGTTGAAAAGATTTTAATCTGCTTATCACAACGTAGAGAATACATGAGAGTTCTTTTTCTTTAAATTACCAGATATTTAAGAGGACAAAATCAAAATCGTGGATTTTTTTTCTAAAATCCTTTATTAGAAGAAATTGCTAGACTAAACTGGTTTCGAAGTTATTTCGTTTATCCTTTTCTAATAAAATGTCATTTCTTTTGATAAAAATAGATTTGATTCCAAATTAGTCGAATTTTTAACAAATCAGATAGTTTGTTACTATTTTAGTCCCAATCAATGGATAATATTGCTCAATTTTAAAGTTTTTCCAAAAAAGAATCTTATTTTTTCGATTTTTCCAATGTGCAAAATGAATCCATTGAAGCGCCGAACGGCAGAGCGTTAGTCACTAAGCCATTAGGCTCCATGTCATTAGATATTAAAATAAAATTATATATTATAATTAAATTTTAAATTAAAATATATTTATTTATAAATTATATTTAGTATTAAATATTAAAGTAATCTTTGTAAACTGTTTGATTATTTCTTGTTAATATTTTCTGCTGTACATTAAGGTTTCAGTTTAATTTTAGGAGCCTCAAAAATATGCTAATTAAACCATATTAACTGTGATTATAAGTTAATAAACGCTTTATTAAGGTATAATCAAAGTTAATAAAAGTTATAACTCAAATTCTGAAAAATATTTGCTTTAACCATCTCAACAACTGTAAAAAATAAACATTTTAGTTTATAATGGCTAAATTTATTCCATTACTTTAAAACTACATTTTTGAAAACCTTTTCTCTCAGCCATTGCTTGAGTGTAAAGTTTTGAACTAATAAACATACAGATTATTTAAACTTTTTTAAAACCGAGTTTCAGAAAACTTAATTAAAAATATTTCCGATATTCAGGAATGTAAACATTTCCCGCTCCCTTTAAAAATTATTTCCCGAGTACGCATCTAGTAAATCTCGAAATCTTCTTAAAGAAAAAGTTTATCAAAATTACTGCTCATCCTTTCTCAAGTAATTAAGCTTTTCTGCCAAAGATAGAAGATGCATTTGATACATAAAGCTATGCATGAACTTCGGGAAATGGCGGGGTCTTTTTTTTTTTTTATCCTTGTTTAATTTTACGCTGAAACCAAGAAGATTTAGTTTCAACATCTTGATTGGATTTCAGTCTCGTTATATGGGCCTTTATTTCAATTACTTATCTCGTTTTAGTATCCATCCTGGAAAATCGGATTACAAGAGAAGAATATTTTGTTCTGGCAGAAAAGTATCAAAAAAAAAGTCCTCCATTTTTTCTGTGCAGCTTTCAGAAATATGAGATAACGATTCATGTGATTAAATTTCAAATTAGATTTTCTTGCTCAAGTTGTTTATTTCGTAGAGGAGGAACATAATGCGAAATTGAGCAACTCGTTATTTTCAACATGATGAAAAGATTTTAATCTGCTTATCAAAAGATAGGGACTACATGAGAGTTCTTTTTCTTTAAATTACCAGATATTTTAAGAGGACAAAATCAAAATCGTGAATTTTTTCTAAAGTCCTTTGTTAGCAGAAATTGCTACACTAAGCTGGTTGGAAGTCATTTGATTTATTCTTTTCCTAATAAAATGTCATTTCTTTAGCATAAAAATAGATTTGATTCCAAATTAGTCGAACTTTTAACAAATGAGATAGTTTGTTTCTATTTCAATTACAATTAATGGAGATTTTCACAATTTTAAATTTTTCTCAAAAAAAAACATCTTATTTGTTTTCGATTTTTCCAATTTGATAACTTAAATATTACGATTTTCAAACAAAAAAATGAATCAAGATCTCAACTATAATCGATATCTGCGATTAAATTTTTTTTTATTTCTGTAAAAAAGATCTTTGAATATAAAAGGAAATTTTGTAGGAAAGTGAACATGCCCACTAATTAACACTGATTGGTTTGACTTGTCACTCTATGATCATCTTGTGCATGTTCAGGCTAAACAGACCGGGACATACAGTTTAAAGTGGATCTAAACCACTAAAAACATCCATGAATCCTCCACCGGGGATCGAATCCGAAACCTGTGGCACCGAACGCAAGAGCGCTAGTCACCAGACATCCGATATTGTATTATATATTATATTAAAATTATATATTATATATTAAAATAAATTATATATTATATTTTAAAATAAATTATACATTATATTTTAAAATGAATTATATATTATAATTAATTAAATTAAAATATAATTATTTATAAATTATATTTAGTATCAAATATTAAACTAAAATTTAAGAATTGTTTAATTAATTCTATTTAATATTTTCTGCTGTGCATTAAGATTTCAGTTTATTTTTTATGAACCACAAAAATATGGTAATTAAAACCATATTAACTTTGATTATAAGTTAATAAACGCTTTATTAACTTATAATCAAAGTTAATAAAAGTTATCACTCAAATTCTTGAAAAATATTTGTTTTTACCATCTCAAGAAAAATAAACATTTCAGTTTATAATGGCTAAATTTATTCCATTACTTTAAAACTACATTTTTGAAATCCTTTTTCTCTCAGCCATTGCTTGAGTGTAAAGTTTTGAACTAATAAACATACAGATTATTTAAACTTTTTTAAAACCGAGTTTCAGAAAACTTAATTAAAAATATTTCCGATATTCAGGAATGTAAACATTTCCCGCTCCTTAAAAATTATTTCCCGAGTACGCATCTAGTAAATCTCGAAATCTTCTTAAAGAAAAAGTTTATCAAAATTACTGCTCATCCTTTCTCAATAATTAAGCTTTTCTGCCAAAGATAGAGGATGCATTTGATACATAAAGCTATGCATGAACTTCGGGAAAATGGGGGGATTTTTTTTTATCCTTGTTTAATTTTACGCTGAAACGAAGAAGATTTAGTTTCAACATCTTGATTGATTTCAGTCTCGTTATATGGGCCTTTATTTCAATTACTTATCTCGTTTTAGTATCCATCCTGGAAAATCGGATTACAAGAGAAGAATATTTTGTTCTGGCAGAAAAGTAAGAAAAAAAAAGTCCTCCATTTTTCCGTGCAGCTTGCTCAGAAATATGAGATAACGATTCATGTGATTAAATTTCAAATTAGATTTTCTTTGCTCAAGTTTTGATTTCGTATAGGGGAACATAATGCAAAAATTGAGCAACTCGTTATTTTCAACATGTTGAAAAGATTTTAATCTGCTTATCAAAAGATAGAGACTACATAAGAGTTCGTTTTCTTTAAATTACCAGATATTTAAGATTACAAAATCAAAATCGAGACTTTTTTAAGTCGTTTGTTAGAAGGAATTAGTAGTCGATTGAAAATCATTTGGTTTTCCTTTTCCTAATAAAATGTCAGTTCTTTTGCATAACAATAGATTTTATTCTAAATAGGCGAACTTTTAACAAATCAGATAGTTTGTTTCTATTTCATCACAATCACTGGACACTTGCTGAATTTTAAGATTTTTCAAAAACGTTATGTTTATTTTCGATTTTTCCAATATGATAATTTAAAATATTAGGATACATTTTTCAGTATTCTGATTAAAATTTTTTATTTATTTACAATGGCATGGCAATACAAAAAGGGAAAAAATACAGAATTAAAAAGAAAAATGTACTCAAAAAGATCTCAAATTAACCGAAGTGATTGCCTTAAAAGTTCTGTAGCTTACCAGTATCTCATGGTCTCGGATTCTCCATGAAGCTCCTAGCAACTCGATGATGAGCTCGGTTCACGAGTTCTGCCAATTAACAAAGAGGGCAATTTGGTTGATTGAAATCCCAATGCGATGTAGATGACCACCCAGACAGTCGTGACCTGTTAAAAGGCGAAATTGAGCAACAGCTACACGATGTGGGAAGCTGGGAATTGTGAAAAGATCCTCAACTTTCCTGTATTCTGTCTTCTATCAAACAACTGTAATTTATAATTTATAGTCATAGTCTGTTTGATATACAGCGTTATAGAATAGTATGGTAGTGTTGAGTATTTTGATGGGAGTAATCTGGAACCCTTTCTTGCAAAGAAATCAGCTTGTTCGATCGCAAAAACTCCACAATGGCCACATATCCACTGAAGAACAACGTGCCTCTTACCCGACGCCAGCTTTAGCAAGTAATTCCGACACTGAAAGACTTTCATGGGTGAATTTGATCAGCTTTTTTTGATTGAGACAAACTCCAGCATTCCATTGCAAGACACACAGTCCAACAGGACGACGGTTATATAAATATTAACTAGCTAAATCCCTGGCACTACAGGGAAAATCAATGTCTTTTATTTTATGTCTGAAAAACAAATGCCTTAAATAAAACTTATTTATACAATTTTGCATGTTTATTTATTTTTTATATTGATCCATAGGCTGTCAGGTGATCGATCTTTAATAGGAAATAGGGTAAATGAACTACTTTCTTCTTCATCGGTGCAACAGCCCCATGGTGAGCCAAGACCTTCTGCAGATTTCGAGACATGAGGTGGTTTCTTTTTTCAGGGTAGGATTGGCAGACCTACGCCCAAAAGATATATTATACCGTGACCTATTATTTAAAGTGGATACCGCACCCTTCAAGCATGGCACCACCGAACCCGAAACATGTGGTACCAAACGTCATAGCGCTAGTCACTCGGCCATCAGTCCCCATAGCATTATAAAAAATAAAATTATATATTATAATTAAATTTAAAATCAAAATAAAAATATTTATAAATTAAATTTATTATTAAATATTAAAATAAAATTTATGATTTCTTTAATCACTTCTTTTTATTATTGTCTACTGTACGAAAAGATTTCAGTTTAATTTTTATAAGCCATACAAAATATGGTAATTAAACCTTAATTATAAAGTTAATAAATCGTTTATTATTATCACTCAAATTCTAGAAAAATATTTGCTTTTACCATCTCAAGAAAAATAAACATTTCAGTTTATAATGGATAAATTTATTCCATTACTTTAAAACTTCATTTTTGAAATCCTTTTTCTCTCAGCCATTGCTTGAGTGTAAAGTTTTGAACTAATAAACTTACAGATTATTTAAACTTTTTTTAAAACCGAGTTTCAGAAAACTTAATTAAAAATATTTCCTATATTCAGGAATGTAAACATTTCCCGCTCCCTTAAAAATTATTTCCCGAGTACGCATCTAAATCTCGAAATCTTCTTAAAGAAAAGTTTATCAAAATTACTGCTCATCCTTTCTCAATAATTAAGCTTTTCTGCCAAAGATAGAGAAGATGCATTTGATACATAAAGCTATGCATGAACTTCGGGAAAATGGGGGGATTTTTTTATCCTTGTTTAATTTTACGCTGAAACGAAGAAGATTTAGTTTCAACATCTTGATTGGATTTCAGTCTCGTTATATGGGCCTTTATTTCAATTACTTATCTCGTTTTAGTATCCACCCTGGAAAATCGGATTACAAGAGAAGAATATTTTGTTCTGGCAGAAAAGTAAGAGAAAAAAAGTCCTCCATTTTTCTGTGCAGCTTGCTCAGAAATATGAGATAACGATTCATGTGATTAAATTTCAAATTAGGTTTTCTTTGCTCAAGTTTTGGATTTCGTAGAGGGGGAAACATAATACAAAAATTGAGCAACTCGTTATTTTCAACATGTTGAAAAGATTTTAATCTGCTTATCAAAAGGTAGAGACTAAATGAGAGTTCTTTTTCTTTAAATTACCAGATATTTAAGAGGACAAAGTCAAAATCGTGTATTTTTTCTAAAGTCCTTTGTTAGAAGAAATTGCTAGACTAAGCTGGTTTGGAAGTCATTTGGTTTATCCTTTTTCTAATAAAATGTCATTTCTTTTGCATAAAAATAGATTTGATTCCAAATTAGTCGAATTTTGTAACAAATCGGATAGTTTGTTTCTATTTCAGTCCCAATCAATAGAGAATATTGCTCAATTTAAAAGTTTTCTCAAAAACATCTTATTTGTTTTCGATTTTTCCAATGGGATTATTTGAAACAGGATCTCAATCAACTATAATCGATATCCGTGCTTTTTTTTATTTCTGTAAAAAAGATCTTTGAATATAAAAAGGAAACTTTGTAGGAATGGAACATGTCCTCTAATTAACACTAATTGGTTTGGTTTGTCGCTCTACGATCATCTTGAGCATACTTTAGGCTAAACACACCGGGACTCACAGTTTTAAAGTGGATTACGAACCACTACAAACATTCATGGCACCGCCGGGAATCGAACTCGAAAATTGTGGCACCGAACGCAAGAGCGCTAGTCACTCAGTCATCCGATATTATATTATATATTATATTAAAATTATATATTAAATATTAAAATAAATTATATATTATATTTTAAAATAAATTATATATTATATTTTAAAATAAATTATATATTTTATTTTAAAATAAATTATATATTATAATTAATTAAATTAAAATATAATTATTTATAAATTATATTTAGTATCAAACGTTAAACTAAAATTTAAGAATTGTTTAATTAATTCTATTTAATATTTTCTGCTGCACATTAAGATTTCAGTTTATTTTTTATGAACCACAAAAATATGGTAATTAAACCATATTAACTTTGATTAAAAGTTAATAAACGCTTTATTAACTTATAATCAAAGTTAATAAAAGTTATCACTCAAATTCTTGAAAAATATTTGTTTTTACCATCTCAAGAAAAATAAACATTTCAGTTTATAATGGATAAATTTATTCCATTACTTTAAAACTACATTTTTGAAATCCATTTTCTCTCAGCCATTGCTTGAGTGTAAAGTTTTGAACTAATAAACATACAGATTATTTAAACTTTTTTTAAAACCGAGTTTCAGAAAACTTAATTAAAAATATTTCCGATATTCGGGAATGTGAACATTTCCCGCTCCCTTAAAATTATTTCCCAGTACGCATCTAGTAAATCTCGAAATCTTCTTAAAGAAAAAGTTTATCAAAATTAGTGCTCATCCTTTCTCAAGTAATTAAGCTTTTCTGCCAAAGATAGAGAAGATGCATTTGATACATAAAGCTATACATGAACTTCGGGAAATGGGGGGTCTTTTTTTTTTCCTTGTTTAATTTTACGCTGAAATGAAGAAGATTTAGTTTCTACATCTTGATTGGAATTCAGTCTCGTTATATGGGCCTTTATTTCAATTACTTATCTCGTTTTAGTATCCACCCTGGAAAATCGGATTGCAAGAGAAGAATATTTTGTTCTGGCAGAAAAGTCCTCCATTTTTCTGTGCAGCTTGCTCGGGAAATATGAGATAACGATTCATGTGATCAAATTTCAAATTAGATTTTCTTTGCTCAAGTTTTGGATTTCGTATGGGGGAACATAATGCAAAATTGAGCAACTCGTTATTTTCAACATGTTGAAAAGATTTTAATCTGCTTATCAAAAGGTAGAGACTACGTGAGAGTTCTTTTACTTTAAATTATCAGATCTTTAAGAGGGTAAAATCAAAATCGTGGATTTTTTTTTCTAAAGTCCTATGTTGGAAGAAATTGCTAGACTAAGCTGATTTGGAAGTCATTCGGTTTATCCTTTTCCTAATAAAATGTCATTTCTTTTGCATAAAAATAGATTTGATTCCAAATTAGTCGAACTTATAACAAATGAGATAGTTTGTTTCTATTTCAATCACAGTCAATGGAGAATTGCTCAATTTTAAAGGTTTTTCAAAAACAAATGTGATAAAAAGTAAAATACCTAAGTAAAATCGATATCTGCACTTTTATTGCTGTAAAACATATTTTTGAATATAAAAGGAAATTTTATCAGAAACTGAACCTGTTCGATAATTAACGCTGAACAACGATTGAACAAATTAATGGTGAATAAACAATAAATTTTAATTTTATAAGGGTGTTAATAAATCATTAAATGAAATTTTTAGTACATTTTACAGTTGGTTTTTATGTTTATATTCGTATAAGTTCATTAAATCTTCCAAAATAGGAAAATTCGAATGATTAATTTTTATTTTCTTTTAATTTTTAAAAATTAAATATATTATAAATTTAACTACGATCAAATAAAAATAAATAACACTTCTTTTTTTGTTTAGAAATCTTATGAAAATGAATAAAATTCGTAATAAAATGAAGGAAATCTCTATATTAAAATTCGTCGATATGTATGTATAATAATTGAATGGGTGCATACATATAATAAATATGAACAGTAAATAAAGGGTGCATATATATATAATAAATATGGATATTAAATAAATGGGTGTATGAAGATGTAAGAATAATTTAAAATTTATAACACTTAGAAATTCATTTTTTTTTTTTTTTTACGAATTTATTATTTCGTTTCAAAAATTCGTATACAATTCGTAAACAATGCAGTTGTCTCTTCCTCTAAAATTACTTGTTAAGTAAAGGTAAAAAAAGTCACAACAAATATAAAATATTAAAAATTAAGATAGATATAAAAAAATTCATTAAAATAATTCTCAATTATCGTTAAAAATAAATATTTGAATTGTATAATGACTACAACAGAAAGTGTTATA
This sequence comes from Caerostris extrusa, assembly GCA_021605095.1. Taxonomy (NCBI): domain Eukaryota; kingdom Metazoa; phylum Arthropoda; class Arachnida; order Araneae; family Araneidae; genus Caerostris; species Caerostris extrusa. The sequence continues at coordinate 154,151 of BPLR01000261.1, forward strand.
AATGCAGTATGTTTGGCAATTTATTCTAGAATATTTGGATAGCGTGTTGTTTATGCCAAAAGTATAACAACAAAATTAAATAAATACATTATTCGAATAACAATGTCTCCTGATTTAAAAGGTTTACACTAAAAATAGTAAAATCCTAATCAGTTATTCTGGATTAAAAATAGGAGATAACGTGAATGTAAATATGGACACTATTGATATATTTATTTTATATATTTAGTTAGATTTTTAATGTATTTAATTTTTAAAACTGAAAAAAAAAAAAAAATTAAAAATTAATCATTCGAATTTTCCTAGTCTGGAAGGAAAGGGTGTTAAAAACTATCCAAATTCTTTTTGCAATTTTTCTGAAATATTAAACTTTAAATTTTGTTTTGTTTTGTGTTATAAACTAAAAATGAATCGCTAAAATAATAAAAAAAATATTTTTCTTTACCAGATCATTTCATATATTTTGTTTTTCGTTCATAAAATAAAATAAAAGTACATTTAGGTCAAATGTTCACTTTTAGGAAGCAATTTTTCGAAATAAGAATTTTCGACTATTATATAAATATGACAGAAATTCATTCAATTGTTACTTCTATATCGAACAATGCCCAAAATACTCCTTATCTGTCACAACATATGTAATCTAAATTAATTATCCATTCCTATATTAATAAATTTGGATTAATTCTCTCCAGGCAGGTTTGTTTATTCTCAGAACTGAAATAATCTCATAGAAAAAATATATAAAATGATTGAAAAATTCGAATAACAAGAGCATAAAAATTTGAGTAATTTTTTGATGTGTTTTAAAAATGGCAAATAATAATATTAACATTTCTATACAAATTGTTGAGCGTAAATTACCATTTAAAATTCCTTGCCATTTTTTTATACTTTAACGAGTTTTTAAAATGTTGGAATTCAAATTCATTGATTTAATCGTACTTTTTATAAATTTACAGTTAATAAAAATTTCTTTTAACTTAAATATATATGAAGGAAATAATTCATGAATTAAATATTAATTTGTGCTGTGATCTATAAAAAGCAAAATAAATAGTAAAAAAAAAAAAAACCCCGAATATTTTTCTTCAAGTAAATCAATACTATTAAAAATAAATCCAAATATGCTTAAATTATCTTCACACTCTTTATATATCGTGTCGTAAAAAAGTAGAAAATCCATAAAATGAAACTGATAAAAATAAAAATTTTTTTAGATGGCAGTGATTTCATTTTAATGGACAATCATAAGCGTTCATATATAACTCATCTACAATGAAGTTTTGAAAAGTGAGGATATTAGTCTGGTGGATTAATCATCCAGAACCACAGACCTAATCTCTATACAGCCTGTCTGAGAAGTTCTTGACAGGACAATTTCAACTCTGAGAACTATGCAGATCCAGGGAACAGCATTGCTGATGGAGCAAAAATAGCTTTCTCAGAAATTCATAAACTTTCTGATTTTCAATAAAAGTAACTACTGAAAGTAATTAAGAGTAATTCAATAAAGTTTTATCGACCTGCCCGAAGGCTTACGGAGAACTGCATGGCCAGAAGCGCGACAGAACCTACCAGTGCTACCTGGATTCCGCCTTGTTCGGCTCCACGGATAGGGTGATATGTAATAAGTACAACACCCCCACCGCCTTTGGCTGCCCTCAACTGGGCTTGTTTTACACCAAGGCATCGACGTTCATGCTATAGAACGTGTTCGAAAACACCCGCGGAGATGTATGGATCTCTTAGCCGTCTTAAGTGAGAAAAACTGCTCTACTCTGGAATTATGCTTGCAACAATTCAATTAAAATGTTCAAAGTTCTTCGAAAATAAATTATTCTACACGACAAAAATACTTGTACACAAATATACTTACTTTTTGCATAGTGAGATGGGACCATATTCCCTATTTGCCTATTTTGATGTTTGATGCTGTAAGATTTGTTTAAGACCTTCCGGCGCTGAGATGTGCGTCTACAATAACTGGGGATACGGAGGCAATAATGGGTTTATGGGCCAACCATACAATAATGGGTTTATTTTTATAACAACCTAATCTCTATACAGCCTCTGTGAAGCTCTTAAGAAGGCAACTGCAACTCTGAGAATCATGAAGATCCAGGCAGCAGTTTTACTGGTGAAGCAAAAGCAACTTCCTCGGGGATTTATAAACTTTCTGATTTTCAGTAGAAAATATCTACTGAAAGGAATTAAGAGTAGTAAAAATTTCTCTATTCTGGAAATATCCTTGCAACAATTCAATTAAAATGTTCAAAGTTATTCAAAAATAAGTTCTTCCACACAACAAAAATAAGTTCTTGTATTCTTAGTTCTTGTCAATATTCTCTATTTGCTCATTTTGGAGTTTGATGTTGCAAGATTTGACGCAATGAATCTGACTCAAGATGTATGTACACAATAACTGTCATGGCCTTATTATTATTATTATTTTTTTTTTTGTATTATAATAAACTTTTTTCACAATTTCATAGAAATTTGTTCAATAGTTTTGGTAGTTTAACCAAAAATGAAAATCTTCTAATTCTCTGTTACTTTATTTTTACTGGAGTATATTCCTAATATTTAGCCATTTATAAAATCTGATAACCTTTGGTACTCTGGAAGTACGCTTGAAATAATTCAATTAATATGTTCAAAGTTCACCAGAAACAAGTTCCACAAAGTTCTGCACAAATAACAAAACTTCTTGTACACAAATTTGTTGCAATACAGCCTTCTCACCATATCTATTTATCCTTGCTGATAAAAGTTTAAAATTACTGATTGTAATTGACCGTTAGTTCATATCTTTAACTTTAACAACTTATATTTAAGGAAGTGATTTTGAACATAGGAATTTATAAAATCATTATTCTTGTAAAAGCTAAGCGATATTTCTTTTGACAATGCTGGTAAGTATTTATTTATTTATTTTTATTTATTTGTTACCATATTGATATGAAATTTAGTCTTTATTATGGAAACTTATATTCTTCTTATATTTTTAAAATTACCAGATTTTTTTTTTTTTTTTTTTTTTTTTGTGCATAATTAAAAAAATTATATAGTCATTATTATTATTCAATAAATTAAGTAAATAAAAAAATTGATAGAAAAATGTATTTTTTAATAAAATTCGTAGCTATAGTTGATTTAAAAATAATCATAAATAATATTCAATATTTTTATTTATTGTTATTATTGCGAAAAAATTTAAACATTAAAAAACACCAAAAATATTTTAGATTTTAAATTTAGTATAATAAAAAAATTGTCCAATGAACATACAAACTACTGTGAGAAACAATTTACAACAACATAATGAAATAAGTTAGCCTTTTAAAGTCGAAACTATTAATCATTTTTTTGTATTTTTATTATTACTAAAAACAAATATGTCTTTTAATTGAAGAACATCAATGGCGTTTTAAAATCAATCGATTTTTTTTTTTTTTTTTTTTTTTTTTTTTTTTTTTTTTAGAAAGAATAAAAATTTCTTCCTGTAAAGCAAAATTTTTTAAAACAAAGTAGTTTTTAAATTACTGAATGATTTATTATTACTTTTAAATAAAAGAAAACAATTTATATCGCAAGATTAATTTTGTAACATTAAGTTTAAAATACGATTCTTGGACTTTAAATTTATTTCTAATATAATAAATCATTAAATATCAAAAAGTATTTATTTTAGTTGGTTAAAAATAATCTTCATAAAGAGTTTTTAAATGTGATATTATTTATAAAAGCAGACCAAGTCAATTTTCAGTTCAAAAGTGGATTACTTAAAAATGATAACTCCATTATTTCAGATTACGATTGTGTAAATCATCATGAAAATGTAAATCATTATGTGATTCAAAAATAAATTCAATTGTAAATAATTATGTGATTCAAAAATAAATTCAATTGTAAATAATTATGTGATCATGTACATCATGAAAAATCCAATAATTAAAAAAAAAATTTCAATATTTCTAATATATTATTTTTGTAATAAGCGGCATAAAATTGGTAAAATATACTAACAGTAAACCTTATATCTTAAAAAATAAATAACGTACAAAATTGAAACATTTGCTTGTTATTTAACGTACAAAATTGAAACATTTGATTGTTATTTAACGTACAAAATTGAAACAATAGAAACATTTATATTTGAATCAGTTAAAAAAATTAAATATATCGATTCAGAGCTACATCATATTGGATGTAAAATTTGTTGGAAAAAATAATGTTAATGTAAAAGATTGTTTTTTTCTTCTTACCGACAATTAAACTACCGCAAAAAATTAATTTAAGTGAAACCCACGCAATTAAATTTATTTTTCGTTTTTAATTTTATCAATTTAATTTATGTTGTTTATAAAAGAATTCAATTATAAAGGCCCAACAAAAAATGTTTCTTTTAATTTGACCTCGTAAAAGGATATTTTTAAAAAAATTCTATCATTTTTATTTTTTAATAAATTTTGAAAGAATATAAGATAGAAAATAAAATGAGAAAGGATTTTTATTTTAATAAGCCTAATATTTATTAAAGATACCACTAATTATAAAAATGCTCTTTAAGAAATTTTAAAAATATCTATATTAATTTTTAGCAAAATTAATCGCATAAATCTATTTTGCTGTTCAATATTAAAAATATACTACCTATTATATTTTATTATTTATGCTATTAATCTAATTCCTCATTAAAACCTTAACAGTTATAATTAATAGTTTAATACTTAAATTGTGGTGAGCATCAACACCGAAAGCAAATGTTTCCTAATTAGGACTATTAAAATATTTCAATGAAACATCACTTATATGTACTAAATAGTATTAAAATTTAAAGAATTTTTTATTAATGATAACTTAATTGATGACTATTTTTTTAGTAAGCTGTTGCATTTTTTATAAGAAGTTTTAATTTTTTTAATAGCATTAATGCCGTATGCCAACATGTAATTCTTCTTTGCTGTTTTTTTTTTTTTTTTTTTAATGTATAACTTATAATGAAATTTGTTTTTCACAAATAATATATAGCAAATTTTTGTTATTCTATTCATTAAAATTAATTATATTTTAAATTAAATTTTTTGTGAAATCTGACTTAAAAGATTTGGTTTTTTTATCAATCATAGATCTAAAGTTTTAAATAGTGTCCATATATACATTCACGTTACCTCCTATTTTTATTATAGAATTAATAATTAGGACTTAACTATTTTTAATGCATACCTTTAAATCAGCAAACATCTTTATTCGAATAATGTATTTATCTAATTTTTGTGGTTAAACTTTGGCATGATCATCATGCTATCCAAATATTCTAGAATAAATTGGCAAATATTAAGATAATACATATATATATTAAGATAAGATTTTAGTTTGAACAAAATAACAAATAAGATTACGTATATTATTATTAAAAATCTGGTTTTCATAAGGTTATCTAAGATAAGATCTAAGATTATGAAAGTCAGACTTTTTAATAATAAAAAATAATATATATATATATTATTAAAAAATCTAGTTTTCATGCTTGTTATTTTATGTAAACTAAAATCTTTTTATACTTAAAAGTAAATTTATCAATATTTTATGTTTCTTATAAGAGTGATTTATTTTCGGGAATTCTCAATCATTAAAATTTTATTAACACAATTAATTACTATTTTTTTTTATTGAAAACAAAGTGATTTGTTGTGGTTTATTCATTTCTTAAAGGTTTAAATTCAGCCGCTGAACTTAGTAATGAAATTACAATAGATATGTTATTAAATATTTTATTGGAAATAATTTACCATTAAGTTTATTTATTTATTTATTTCCCTGTAATTTTATTTCTGCTCGTAAATATTTATGTTTTTATTGTAGAAAGCTTCTGTGGTCGTTTTATTCGTCATCTGTGCTATGTTGATTCTGACAAGTGCATCTCCTTTGCCTGACCCAGGATATCACCATGGACATCATGGTGGTCACCATCGTCACCATGGTGGCCACCACGGACATCATGGGCATCACGGATATGGACATCATGGACATCGTGGACATCATTATGGTTAAACTTGGAAACTTCTTTCTGTAAAACATTGCATTTGAACTAATTGTACACAGCCCAGTCACATTAATGTGACCACCACCTACTTTCGACGTCAACGTGAAATAACCAATCACAAAAGGCAGGTGGCAGCACATTGCAGTGGAGTGTATATAAAGAATTCCACTTAATACCACATTCCACACTTCCACTTAAAGCCAGTATATACAAGAGTGTATATTCTGGCTTTTGACAGGTGGTCACATGTGACTGGACTGTGTATATTAATAATTTGTAATATTCAAATATTTGCAATAATAAATATATAAATATATGTAATATTTGTAATAAATTTCTTGAATGTGTTTTTGAATCCTTTTTTTCAAATATTTCTTAACTATTGATTCTAGAAATGGCTGAAAAATTTTCCCCTGTATCAAATGTGTATATTACATTTTCTGCCTCAGTTAAAATTGTTTACCAAGTTTAATATTTTTGAATCTTCTGCAAAAAGACTTGTTGGCTGAAAATTAGGCTGACCGCAATTGTACTATAAAAATTATGATTTTTTTTATTCATTAATTGCCATTCATTTTTATATTAATTTGTGTTTTCTGAAAATATTGAATTTAAATTAAATCTTGTAAAATAAAAATTGTTAGCAAAACTCATTTTCATTTTCGTTTATTTTTCTCAAAAAAACGTTTATATATTGACATAGCCAAAAACATATGTATTTGTAAACAAAAATATTTGTACGAAGTTTTTAATATTCGCAATATATTTATGTGTTTTGACTTAAATTGTGTTTTTGATTAAATGTGTGTTTTAATGCGTTTTTTTTTTTCATTAACTATTTTTATATTATAAATAAATATAATATTTTGAGTGACCGTTAAGTTCTTAAAAGAATACAATAAATTAAGAATTTCATTGTAACACTTATTACATTTTAATATTCATAATTAATAATTTTAAAAAATGATGATAATTAACAAATTCGTCTGATATTGATTACCAATTGCATATGCTCTAAATAATTGTACCTTTGTCATATCTCTGTCTAAATTAACTGTATTTTAGATTATATTTCTATAATAGTAATGTGCATTAGCTGATATGTCAATTGTTAAACCATTTCTGTAAAATGATGTTCTTTATTCCTCAATAAAATTAAATTATAATATATAGTTTAAAAATTTATATAGATATCTAATGAATATTAATTATGTTATACAAAACCATATAACATTGTTGATAATTATACAAATCCATATATCATTGTTGATTATTATTATCATCATTGACTCAACAGCCCAGTGTGGGCCAAGGACGTCTACCTATTGGTAGATTTCGAGACAAGAGATGTTTTTCTTTTTTTTTTTTTTTTACGGGGTAGAGTTGTCGGCTCTACGCCCAACAGTCATATGAGACCAGGACCTACGGCGGAATTCCAAACCACTACAAACATCCATTGCACCGCTGGGACTCGAACCCGAAACCTGTGGTACCGAGCGATAAAGCACTAGCCACTCGGTCATTCGTTGATTATTATACAAATCCATATATCATTGTTGATTATACAAATTCATATATCATTGTTGATTATTATACAAATCCATTTATCATTGTTGATTATTATACAAATCCATTTCCATTTATCATTGTTGATTATTATACAAATCCATATATCATTGGTGATTATTATATCATTGGTGATTATTATACCATTTATCATTGGTGATTATTATACAAATCCATTTATCATTGGTGATTATTATACAAATCCATTTATCATTGTTGATTATTATACAAATCCATTTATCATTGTTTATTATTATACAAATCCATATATCATTGGTGATTATTATACAAATCCATTTATCATTGTTGATTATTATACAAATCCATATATCATTGTTGATTATTATACAAATCCATTTATCAATTATTATCAAGTCCATATATCATTGTTGATTATTAAATCATTGTTGATTTCGAAGAACAAAGTAAAAATTTAAAAACAGGACTTATAAAATAAATCTTAGAAGCACAGCATCAATTTAAGGTTCAACAAGAGATTCCATATCTAAAAGTGACGATTATAGGATTATTCAAAGTCTTGTCTCTGTGGGCATTCTATTTGCTCTTTCATGAAAATTTCAGAGCTTTTTAAGAAAGAAATGAGTTCTGGAAGCCTAAAGCTTTCAAAGAAAATTTAGGAAAAGAAGGACTTATAGAAAAGATGTTCAAGGATTTAAAAACTTTTTTCCTCAGATCATAAGTCAAACCCGATTTAAAAACTAAATATTTACTGAGTCTATGCTTAGTGATTCTGAAATTGTAGAACTGAAAGTCTTGTGATGCGTTAGTTTCTCAATTTCTTTCTGTAGTTGTAAGAACGATCACCATGGGGCATCCTGGGCAAGGTCTAATCTGTTATAGATTTTTGTTGTATTAACGGCTGAAGATGGAAGTCATCATAAGCAACCATTGCAGAAAAATGAAGGATTTTCTGCGATTTATAAGAAAATAATTACAAAATCTGTATTTAAAATGGCGACAGATATCAAAAGTTTATATGTAATGATGTAATAAGAGCGCTTACATGCATTGAAACTTTTGACTGCATTCAATGATAAGACCAATTATCCAAGAAACGTACAAGAAATAATACTATCAAAAATAACAAACTGAATTTGTTTGCCGTATAATAACTATACATGAACAAATTAGTAACAGTATATAAAACCAGAAGAAAAACAGAATTTGCAAGTTTATATAAATAAATAATAAAAAAATTATAAATTTTGAAAAAAATCCGACTCATTATTTAAATATAAAAATAATAGAACATAAATAAAAATATCAAACAATCAAATTGGTGCAGAGCATGAAATTTCCTTATCTTTATATCAGCCACTGTTATTTTCTGGCGATACGCTTGTCTTGAAATATTTTTGTACAAAATTTAGATAATCAAGAGATACAAAAGGAAAAGTCTAAAATACGAAAAAAAAAAAAAAAAAAAAAAAACCATGAACAACAATTTAATGAATTAGTTTTTAAGTAAATAACTTTAAATTGTGATGCTTTAAACATTTCAACTTCCAATGAATATGTTAAAAGTATAATTTCAAAATGAAAGCAAAATTTTTATATATACAGTCCAGTCACATGTCACATTAATGTATAGTAATTGGCTGCGTAGCTAGCTTCTATCACTAGCTTCTATCTTGAGTTGGAGTCCTTTGAAATTTTGAGATAATACATTGAAAAAGAAAGCAGGTAAAGACTAATAGGTGACATGCCCAGATATATATATATATTACATATATATAAAAAATTAAAAGAAAGAGTCATATAACGTTTTGAAGTAATCTAAACAAATTTTTTTTAATTTATTTATTTATGCTTTTATGTATATTTAATTTATAAACATATAAAAACAAATAAAAATAATTAAGAAGCAGAATTTAAGGAAAAGTTTTCGAGATAAATACAAGTAAACAGAAAGAAATAATCTAAAAAATAAAATAGAAGTGGATCGTAAGGAGAAATTATTGCGTAATCGCATTGGTTAAAATAAGGCGGGATGCTGAAGATCAAGGTCAGGGCCGATAGAATATACACTCTTGTATATTCTGGCTTTAATTGGAGTGTGGAATGTGGTATTAAGTGATATTTAAGTGACATTAAATGAAATTCTTTATATACACTCCACTGCAATGTGCTGCCACCTGCCCTTTGTGAGTGGTATTTCACGTTGACGTCGAAAGTAGGTGGTGGTCACATTAATGTGACTGGACTGTGTATTTTACATACAGGAATGCTATGGAAAATATTGTGTAACATTGCATATTCACAAAAACCCACTTTTCAAATCATCAATTATTCTGATAAGAAGGGTTATATAAAATACAAAACTGCACAATGTGATGCAATTCAAATTTTTGTATAGAAACTAAAACTGTTTTACTTGTATTTAACTTATCCATGGTGAACCGCAAGCTATCCTAACCAAGTTCTCTCATGATGCACTCTGGATTTAGTCGAAAATCTGGGATGATTGGTAAATGTCTTCAGGTTAAGAAAAGTCAATGTATAATCGTAACAATTTAGAATCTTTCTAGAGAAGAAATTATATTCACAAGTGGTTATAATTCATTCCAAATTATGCCTCAAAAGATTTGATTTTATAGAAGATGATCGTTACTATTGTGGGAATCACTCCATTATGCAATTATTTGTTCTTTAATATACTTATGTCATATTAAAATTCACTCTAGATAATTTTACATTCAGTAGCACAGAAATATAGTTTACAAATCATGCACCAGAGAAAAAAAAAAAATCATCCATTTAAAAATTTTTATAGACGTTCAATATTTATTCCAAGGAATCACCAGCTGAATTCTATTAGCTGAATTCTGTTGCCATTATTTTTTTTTTTTTTTCATTGTATATTCTATAGACTGAACGTTGTCATAATACTTGTATACCATTCCATAACATTTTCCGCTTTGCATCATTATATAAACAGTCTTTATTCTTTCTGTATTGCTGTTTATTCTATTAAGTTCTTTCTAGCGATTCTTTTTCACCCGGCCAACGATTTAATCATTTCTGTTTTATTTCTTTTCCAAATCTCACCCAGTGTATGGAACTTCCTAATTGTACTTGGAAGTTACTCGTTCATTTTTATTTTAATTCTCTCCCATGTATTTTTTACTGGTTGATCACTTATTATTAAATAATAATATAAATAAAAAATAATTATAAATAAATAATAAATAATAAATAAAAAATAATAAATACATAAAAATTAATAAATAAATAAATAAAACTCCCTTTATTAAACTTCAGATTTTTAGTATTTGCAACCTTTTTAGTCTTTACCGCTTTCTTTCCCCAGCAATGCTCTTTCATCTTTGCCAATGGACAAATCGTGCATAAAGCTAACGGCTGTTGCGCAGCCACGGAGCTTCAACAAAACTCAAATCATTTCTAACGTTTATTGCATTTTCTTTCCTGTAGAATATTTTTTATCAGTCTTCAGATTCAATGTATTCATGTAATTCCATGCTTGGAAGTTTTTCTTTTGAATTTTTATATTTTCGTCACCCTCACGATTTTTACTGGTTGAGAACTACATAGCTATGTATTTTTATATTATATTATATATTTTTATAATATGCCAGTTATATTTTTTATCAGTCTTCAGATTCAATGTATTATGCAACTTGTAATTGTGCATTTCCATTGCGTTTTGCCAACTATCAACATCGTGCATATAAATATAATATGAGCAAAAGTTACTGTTCAGTATAGACAACAAGTATGTTTCCTAACGTTTATAAGATTTTATTCCTGTATAATCATGCTTTTATTTGAACTTTATCATTAAACCATCGTTAATGATCCTCTCACACTTGCTTTAGATGATCGAAATTTGACAGGTTTTGGTAAAGTTTTTAATTAATCGTACTTATCCTTTTACATGGCTAACCTTACTTTGTAGGGGTTTTTTTTTTTTTTTTTTTTTTATAAATAATATCTCAAAAGTTTAGTTTGCGAAAAAAATAGGAATAATATAACTACTTTAAAAGACCAAATAATGGTACATTACGAACAAATAAACAAACTAATTTCGTTAGAGAAAAGACAATTTTTAAAATATTCGAAGAGAACAATGCTGAATCGCATTGTTTGTAATTTTCTTCATCTTTAATGAAGGCCAAGCCCATGGTAGGCCAAGGCCGTCTGACTGCTGTCAGATTTCAAGATAGGAGATGTTTTTTCTTTTTAGGGGTAGGGATGCCATCCCTAAGCCCATCTCTACGGTCATATTAGACAGGAACTGCTGTTTAAAGTGGGTTCCGAACCACAACGAACATCTATGGCACCGCCGGAACTCGAACCCGGAGCCGGAGCGCTAGAACAAAGCCTGAATTAGGAACAACAATAAAGCCTGAACTTATTTTTAACAAAGCCTGAACTTATTTTTTAACAAAGCCTGAACTTTTTTTTTAACAAAGCCTGAACTTATTTTTTAACAAAGCCTGAACTTATTTTTTAACAAAGCCTGGAAGGAGCCTAGGCCCAAAGACTGAATTACCCCAGGTGAGGATAGAACTCACAGCCTAAGCATTTTGCGCAATCACTGATCTATAAGTACAGCACCAAGAGAAAAATAAAAATCATTTTTATTAAAATCATTTGCGCCACTGGGGACATTGCTTGTAATCCCAAAATAAAATTTCAAAAAGAAATATTTTATTTCACTTCTTTCTTGTAATAATTTATACAATATTGGAAGTTCATGGGATCATTTCATGGGAAAGTTTATGTATTCCTTTTTACTATGGCTAGAAAGCACCACTAGTACAAAATATATTTACTGATTTTTATTTTAATATAAAAATTATACATTGTGTATTATGCAAAGCACTTTCATATTCAATACACCAAGAGAAAAAAAGAAATATTTATTAAATATTAACCCAAACTTGTTTTTAATTCGATTTTTATAGCAAACTACGTGCAAGTTGGATTTTTGATAAAAGTTTGCCCACAAGCGTATGCTAATAAAAAAAGGCTGTGCATCTTATTGCTTTATCTCTTAACAAATCTTTTCTATTTTATTGAATATAATTTTAAAATAAAATATGTATATAGGGTGTCTGGTATAATAATATTTTAGATGAACTAGATGTGCGTGAATTTTCTATAGAGAAGATGTGAATTCCGAACTGTAATAAAAAGAAGAAAAGGGAGTTTTTATCTATTTTAAATAATAATTTATACTCTACTTATTTTTGATTTTATAGCGGACCACGGACATCTTACCAAGACAGCATCATGTTCACACATGGTAAAAATCGCCAAGTTGGTGACAAAAAGCGAAGAGGGTTGATAAGGTTAATCATTGCACTTTCTCTTGTGAGGAAAGACTCAAATTGCAGAAGATATCTAGCATTAGCTTAATACCAGCAAAATGAGAAATCGTTTCAAAATACATCATTCAATGAACCTTATAAAAGTTTACTAAATGAATACCCCACAGTTGATAACATTTTCAACCATTATTAAAGTCGTTGTCAAAATTTTTATGGGTAATCTTACAGAAATAAACGAACAGTAATTTTCCCAAATAAGTATAAATAGTTTCCTTCTGGTTTGATATTGTAGTTTACTAAGTTATGAATTAAAACAAGGAGTCCTTATATCTGTGCGAGAAGTTTATAGCTCGTTCATATGCAAACATTAAAGAATGAATGATGAAAAATTGAATTTATATTAAATTGGAATTGAAAAAAATATGGTAAAAAAAACCACACTAGCAGGAAAATTCAGCTATCTAAATTATAAAGAAATTGTAGAATTATTTTAAACTGCTTAAAAACCTTTATCTTATTTATTTTTTTCTGTAATCATTAAATTATTAACAAAAAAACTAAGCTAAAGTTTTTCCAGAAATCTTCAAAAAGATGAAAAGGAATCATATTCAATTTAATATGGAATGTCAAAATGGGGCAGATTATTAAAGAAATGCTGTAATTCTTTAAATAACAGAACTTGTGAGAATTTTAAGAACTTAAATTTATTGATTGAAATAGACTTTATTTAATTGCTATATTTCTTATGTTTTTACTGCTATTCCGCAGTATGTTACCTAAAAATATATTTATAAATATATTATTCTGCAAATAATAAATATAAAAAGGAAATTAGCCGCTAAATTAGTCCAATATTTCTCACGAAACAATAAATTTCATCCTTGATAGCTACTGAAATTTAAAATCTAACTATAATTGTATGGGAAAATAATTATCATTTGTATTGCATGATAAATAAATAAAATTCTTAAAGATCCAGTTTTCAAAATCATTTTATTCGTTATTTCAATTCATAGTAATTCAAAGAACTACTAATACGTTTTTCAGGTTTCAGAGAATATTTCTCAGTGATGATGTCCATGATGATGTCCATGGTGATGTCCATGATGGTGTCCATGATGATGTCCATGATGATGACCATGATGGTGGTGATGTCCATGATGATGGCCATGGTGATGATGGTGACCATGATGGTGATGATGACCATGATGATGTCCATGGTGATGATGATGTCCATGATGATGGTGATGACCATGGTGATGGTGATGGCCATGATGATGATGATGTCCATGGTGGTGTCCGTGATGATGGTGATGTCCATGATGGTGGCCATGATGGTGTCCATGGTGATGATGATGACGAGCCTCTATAGCATCAGAGGACTCACAGCTAGCGTAGCTGCATAACAGGACAACGCAAACAGCAACAAACAGGATAATCGAGAATTTCTAAAAATAAATAAATTATTAATTAATTAATAATTTAGCAAAAAGGATGATGAAAGGAAGAACAATACATAAAAGAAAAAATTAAGAATATGTCGGTTGTTCAATTTGTAGAAATATGCCAGTTCATCCCAAAGAACCTCCATTCCACCTCCAAGTTCAACACTATTTTCAGAATTAAGGATGCTCGATGGCTATTGTGACTGTGTATAAAGCGACTCGCGTCGATAGTCAGGCTGTCTGGTGGGGGGTTCCTACCTTATAACCCCTAAAATTCATCCCGTCATCACCTGTCAATGGGCCTTTCGTGACATACATAAGTAAAACACGAGGCTATTCATTGTTCGAAAAAAAAAATCTCGTTTTAATATAGAGAAATCTCACAGCATTTTCACAGCAATCTCACAGCATTTTCACAGCAATCTCACGAACATTTTCACAGCTCTGTAGTTGAATTTTGCCTATTAAACTAGTTGATTACGTAAGATAGTGATTCTGAAACTGAAAGGGCACCTCTCATGTAGAGAAACAAAATGAATTGAAACTAGGGAAACGCTGCATTGATAAAAATTAACTTATTTTAAATACGTAGAAATTAACAAAAGAGGGAGGTGGGAGAGGGAGATTTTTTTGGATTTACACAAATTTTTAGTCGTTATGAAATTTAAAATTACTATTTGAATGATACAAAATTCTGATTTTTAAAATCAGGAATTTCGAATAAAAATCAGATTTTTTTTTTTTTCAATTCCTTCTATTAGTTCACACTCTCCTATATAAATCTTGTTCAAATTTTTAATAGTTAATAAAATACTTTTTTATTCATCCACTTAAGTTCAAATACATTTTTTGAACTTATAGTGGATGACACTGGATGTTAATACAGTTTTTTTCAAATATTAATTCATTAATTAAATTTATTTAATTAATTTTAGTTTTTTTTTTAGATTTAAGATGCATATATCTACCAATAGATGGCGCCAGATAAACTTAAAAAATGAAGGAAAATTATTTATAAAGGACTATCTGCAATATAGTGAAAAAAAGTAGGAATTGACTTTTAAATTTTTTTTTATATATTACTTGTTTTAATAGAAACAGGTTGCTTCTTTCGTGGATTTTTTACACATAATTTTTGAAATAGCAAATCGTAAAACAAATAGCTTAATACTTGTTTTTTTTTCTAAGAAAATATTTCTGATTATACATAAAATGAAAAACAAGAACATACCACCCAATTTTATGATTGGCACTGGCATAGTGGTTAAATTGAATCTGCAGTGCTTAAATTGAACATTAATTAATTATTATTGCAAGATACTTATTTGAAATTGGAATTTTAATAACTGTTTTACAATAATGTTTTAGCTCTTAAATATATACTGCGATTCGTATATTTGTTCCTAAGAAATAAATTGATTAAAACATCTTCCAAATTTCTGTGATATTTAATAAAAAAAAAAAACATAAATATGGGAAAAAAGAGACTTTTTATCTAGGTCTTATTTTTTTTTCTTTTTTGTTTGGATATAAGGTTAAAGTTGTAGAATAATTCGTTATTAATTATAAAACCTGAAAATTTTACAACTTTTTAAAAAGAAAAACGATAAGTCTGCTTTTAAATCTAATTTTTGCGCCTATAAAAAGATGCTTCTATCGCTTTTATTTATTTACTTATTTTCTTATAAAACATAAAAGTACAAAAGAAGAGGGTATAGGTTATTTCGTAGCATTTGTACTTCCTTCTGCAAATGTGGTGTAAATATTATTTTTATTAAAAAATTACTAGCTATAAAATCTTTCAAGAAAAAATTATTGTTAAAAGTGTTTTGCAGCAAAATAAATTATAATAAGAATTTAAAAAAAATTATTTAACGCGTTTTTAATGTTATTCAAATCAATTCGAAATGATAAACTATTAAATCGTTCCGGTTTTTACTACTAGATGGCGTTACTTTAAGCACTCGTATATTTTCGATTTCTGGGCAGGTTGATCCGTAGTTAACAAGAATGAAATAATTGAGATTTCATACGTTACTTTAAACAGTATCCATTCAATATAGATTGTATATAATTATTTACAAAAATTCTCAAAAAAATATATAATTTGTGATAACAAAAAAATAAATTATACTTCAAAAAATCTAACATAAGCTTGTTGATAATATTTTAAAATGCTCTAAAGGAGAACAAAATTTTTGTACCGATTTTCAGTACTGAAAAAAATTTATCGTTCATTTATGTAATGATTTTATCAATTTTTATGTTAAATAATATTTTGAACAATTTTACAAAGGCAAAATTAATTCGAATTTTTTTATTTTTCAATTTTTGCAATCCCGCATAAAATATTATACGAAAAAATTTCTGAGAAATAACAAAACAAAATATTTTAAGGTTTCCTGGGCTATTTATATTAGCTTTCTCTTAAATTAATCATGGTATATGTTTTTATATGGGATTTTCTCCTTTACAAAGCATGCGTCTCTTTATAATTAAATATCCACCAGAACTATTTTTACCGTTTAAGGTTAAGAATAACTAACTATTATAAATTAGATACACGTTAAGTAAATTATTTAGTTATTCTGTATCATTCATTGGCTAATACTGTGCATTCTTTATCTTTCCACTACTTACATCTAGGAATATAGGAAAACAAATTAATTAAAAAATATCATATTAATAAGATATTGTGAATATGCTAATAAATATTTTTATTACTTTGGTTTTATGCATAAAATAAGAATTTATTTTTATTATTTCTATTTCTATCCCTAACTTAAGCTACTTTAATACTTTACTGTAAAACGCCAATGTAAAACCAATAAAATTTGATAAATATTCATATTTATTTAATTAAAAACACTAAAATATTATTTTTTAGAGCTAAAGTTTGGTTTCATCAATAATTTAAGAACAGTTATTTGTTATTAGAAGTATGAATTTTATATAATAGTTTTCTAATTACTGTAGAAGAATATATAAGAATTATTTGAGATACAAAAAAGTTGTACTCTCTAAGGATAAAATTTTTATCAAACATTTGAGCTTATAATTAAGTTTTTAGAGCAACTAAATTAAAATTAAAATTAAAAATAATTAAAATCAAATATTACTTAAAACTGTAATTGTTAAAGTATTCAACAAATAAAATAAATGCATGATACAATTAAAAATTTTGTCAAAATTTAAATGTGGGTATTACAAGAAAGCTTTTACGTAGCAGACGTCTTTACGTTTAATGCAATGTCATAAAATGTTGATTTTTTTTTATGTCTGTGCTGTAACAAAAGGCTTAATTTTACCTAGAAATTGCTAAAAATTTTATATTTCACATGATTTGGTTGTTTCACAGATTTAAGGAAAGAACTTTAGGAAATTAATTTCTAATATCTTTTAATCATTAATTATACTTATATTTAAATTTTTAATTTGAGACATATTTTTTATCCTTCACAGACAAAATTAGACGAAACGAATTTTGCTGTTTTGTTAGATATGAGAATCTATGCGCTATACTATTATTTTTATGCTCTAGCATCTTCATAGCGACTCGTGGCTCTGTTGCAATTTATGCAGCTAGCGTGTAGGATGACCAAAGTTTGAATTCGCTAACGCTATTATTGCAGTCGCTGTTTTCAGAAGCCATGAGACTCGATGGCGATTAAGACAATATGTGTATCCGCCCTCGATAGTAAAACTAATGGGAGTTTTTGAGATTTTTTCTTATTTTAGCAAGCAAATACAGGGTAGTTGCCAGTGATAATCCATAGATAAGCTATTCATGGGGATATATCAAGGGTACAAAAGTTACCACCAATGTTCAACAAAAAAGATAGCCATATACAGAGACAAAAATATTTGAACAACTTATTTATCATAAATAATTGAAATAAATTTACTTATATAACTTCGAAATAAAGATAAATAATTTTTTAAAAATTATCACAATTAAATGATTAATTTAAATAAAAAAAAAATTTAAAATTCTTGTTAGTTTTTTAATAAGTAACTTTCTATTACTTTCTATTTTAATAAGAAATTTCATATGCTTCATGAATTAATTAAGCATTGCTGCCAAAGCTACAAAACATTAGCATTAGCATTAACTTTACTTACTATGTATGTAAAATTTATAATTTTTTTAAGTTATAGAATACGTTGCATTTATTCCATTGAACGATATTGAATTATACATTACCATGATGAAGTTTATTTCTCAGAATTCCTAGTGAAATGCTGCTTTAAACTGTTAAGAGATCTATGAGACTGGTGATTTAGAAACTAAAATTTCTGCCTTATATACCGATTGGGTCAAAGTGTTCTCAAAAAACAGACTTATTAGCGTGCTTAGTCTTTGCTGCTTCATTGATTCCTTATATCGAACGAAAGTTCGCCAAAAGATGTATGACAAATGTAATTAAACTATCAAATAAAGAATCTCGGTTCTTTATAAAGAAAAAAAATGTTTGCTTTCAACGGGGTTATGGTACAGTTGTAACCGCTGAAATCATTTGACCGGAAATGCGTTACTTTTTAGAGACCCTTGGCTTCTGGATATTGCTAAAAAAAACATTTAGTACAAACTTTCTTTATCGGTTATGGCTGCATTATTATTAGTTATTATGCATTATAAAAATTGAGGAATTATATAATTGCTTGAAAATATTTCTATTTTTTTTTCCTCTGGTCGTTCGTTTCATTATAGATTTTATCGATATTGGATTTCTATTTTTGTTATATGAATAGTTGAACTTCTTAATAAATATATTTTTCATAATTTCTTTTTTTTTCTTTTTCATATTTTCATAGTAAAAATTATCAACAGTATGCATGAAAAAAAATTTTGATTGAGACTTATCTAAAAAAGACAAATTAGAATTAAAAACATTTTATAAAAAGGTGCTTAATAAGTTAATTGTGACTAGCCAGTAAAGTAAGCAAGATTTAATCGCAAAATTATTTTTGGGTTGATCATAGTTATAAATTTATATAATATTTGAAGTATAATAAGCAAATAAAATTAGTTTTTTTTTTGTCTTTAAATAGTTGGTTTTTTAATTAAACTAATATGTTTTTCATATTTAAAAATTCATAGTTTTATAAAGAAGATTATTTACTGTTTATACATAAAAATGTGCATTGAAGGTTATCTAAAAAGATAAATGAAAATTTAAAGCATTAATAAGTCAATTGCGATTGGTAAGTAAAGAAAGCAGCAAGAATTAATCGCCAAATCATTTTTTGGTAGATCATAGTTATTAGTTTATATAAAATTTGAAATATAATAAGCAAATAAGATAGTTATTTTTTGTCTTTAAATAGTTGGGCTTAAATTATTCTGTTTTTCATAGTAAATTGTAAAGAAAATTAATAGCTGTATTGTATCAAAAAAGATGTCGAGTTAGGTTTATCTAAAACATAAATGAAAATTTGTAAAACATCTTATAGTGGTGAATAACAAGTCAATTGGGACGATTGTCAGTGGTTGCGGACGATTCAAGGTCGCACAAGCTTAAGCTAATTTCTTTTACTTTTTGAACATTATTTTTATATGCCCTTTTTTAAAACACATGGACTTGGGCAATCATTTGAAATATGACCCAAAAAATAACATGAGAAACATTTGGGTTTACCCTTCTCATTACAGATATATGAATTAAATACCTTAGGGTTATCATTATATTTAGGCCAATTTAATTACATTTATGACTTATCTGTTTCCCAGTTTAGTAGACTCGAAATTTCGACCTTATTTTTTTTTCAATTACCTTAAAGAACTTTCAAGTCTGCATGAAAGAAAATGCAAAAGTACTGACATAAATTTGGAGATTTAAAAACTTAAACAAATAGTATTTCAGGAAAATAGTTTATTAACCCCGAATTTTCTATAACTCGTCAGAGGAAGTTCAAACGTCATTTTAACGAAATTTGCAAAGATGACGTCTCCAAGTTCCTGAAAGCTTGTTTAAAGTGAGCATATTTTATCATGCATTGACATCATCATTTATCGATTGAGATAACGATTCCATGGAATTAATGAAACTGTTTCCAATTCCATTGTCTTGCAACCCGCGCTTTGCAAAAATTTATATGACACTGAATTATTGGAAAAGGCTGGGAAATTTTTTATGCATATAAAAGGATACATATATCTCGTATACCAAGGAAATTCTCAGTTTTTGCTCCATTTTTTATACATGAAATAAAAAAGTCTTCTTCCATTAGAGAACTGGCTGATTTATCAATCACAAGTAATCATAATATGTCTTCGAGATTTCCTGCAGTGTGCACAGTATTTATATTATTTGTAACGATTCCTGTGACTACAGCTAGTGTTGAGCTGTCAGTCTCAAAAATTAAAATTAATAAAAACCTATTTAAGAAATTTTAGGACAAGACAGATTACGCAATTTAGTTATTCTATCCATCGGACATTCCATGGCATGTAATTTCAACTTTGTTGCTATCATTGACACTTTTGCTGATCAGAAACTCGAAAAAAAGAAATTTTAATAAATAAAATATTTACTAAAAAAACCTGTAATTTTAATTCAATACCCCCCTTTAAATTAAAAGTTCACAGTATCAACCAATAGTAATGTGTATTTTTGGTATTACCTTTATTAAAAAAGAAAAAACGATGATGATACTTTGCTTTGAGGAACCTCCATTCGAAAAAAATTTGCCACGGGCCACAGATGGTATAGTTACTCCACTGGCTTAACTTGAATCTCTTTAACAATAAACTCTCGACAAATGCATATTCATTAACCTCTTCTTCAGATTCTCTAGCTAATTGGGTAATTTCAAAGGGTAACAGACCTAACAAAATGAAACACAGAATCGTTTTCTTTTATCCCGGCTAGTTTAGCTTGTCATTCAAATAAAATTGAAAAGGAAGGTAGATCTCATTTCTTTGGATTTTATCTCTGTAAGAGAATCCTTAAATCAACTGATTTGTTTATTTCCGGGGTGTTAATATCACATTCAGTTGGCATTTGGAAGATAAATTTATTTTCGTTTTGTAGCTTTAATTTCTCTGATTCAAAACTTCTTCGCATTTCTCGTTCCTGAATTTCTATCTGTCTCTGTTTTTCCTATTAATTTTAGATTAAAAAAATCAAAAAAGAAAAAGAGATTGAACACGCACACAGAACCCTCAAACGTATGAAAATACAGCCTAAATTAAATGCGAATTATAAACTATGAAAAAGTGAATAGTAACAAACTTCATTATTTTAATATTAACCAAATATAATTTTGGCATGATCCCCTCCAGAATGATCTGTAGGGTTTATTTTTGTTGATTTTGCTAGAAAAAAAATATGTAAATTAGGAATAGGAATTTAAAATCAGGATCGAATTCTCATTGAAACAATTTTTTTTTTTTATCATTCAATCAGAGTCACTGAATTATAACTATGAAAAATGAAAAATTCTAAAAATCAATTTGAAAACTAGAATTTATTATCTCGTTTACGCAGTGAATATTATTTATGAATTGGCTACATCGTATGAATCTTCGTATAGATAATTCAATGTAAATAAATAATAACAGTATAATACCAAACAAATGTAGGATTGATTCTGAAAAGAAACTTAGATTTTTTTTTTTACATTTAATTTAAGTAAAGCTCAATGCAAATTTCCAATATGAATAAAATGTAATTTTAATTCTTGCATCAAAAACATCAATTGTTTAATTAATTCCCTTTTGTCATAAGGACATTCTGAATTCAAACAAAAATTTATTCATTAAGTGTACTATTATTAATTATTTTTACTTAATATTTATTTTAACTTATGTTCACAGTTATCTTGCCATTTAGAGAATCTGCATTAAAATAACCAAAGTTATCTGTTGTGTGAACACATTGATAGTATTTATATTGGTAGAATAACTATTTTTAAAATAATTATTATTTTTTTTTATTATTTTTTTTGAGTTTGTAAACAGAATGTTTTCTATTCTGCGAAAACCCAGGGGCATTTTCCATTTCTTCTAAACAGAGCAACTTCAATTGTATCTCCCTGATTTTCTGTGACAAAATTGATCTTTGACAACTTCCTGTCCTAAAAAAAATAAATTAAATAAAAAAAATTGCTTTAAAAATAAATAAATTCTTTTAAAAAAAATTCTGAATATTAAAAGAAGAAAATTCTTACTCTTTGAAAATGCTTAAATTAAACATATGAGTAAAAAGATCAAACCAAAAAAACAATTATTTTTTGTTGGAACTATTTTCTTGTTAGCAGTGCTTCGATTTCCAATAGACACGCCTCTCATTTCCTAATATAGATGGCGCTTTCTTCACTTACGGATTTTTCGTTTGAGTAAATGATAGTAAGTTCAAGTGACAATGTTAAAAAATAACGCCTAATTTGTAATAATATCATAAGATTTCTAGATTTATGGGCATATTTTATTTAAAAAAGCATGTAAAACAAACCCATTTTATTTTGCTGTAAAAAATAAGCGATCATATTTGATGAAGAAAAAAATGAGAAAATAAAGTGTATAATATTTTTATATCATCACTAAACATGGTGTAAAAGGTCCTTTTTCTTCCAAAGCATAGCATAGACTTGTTGTGTAATTTAGGTTGATTAACATTTGGTTGGTACAGCCAAGATATAGACTTTAAATGGATTTCTTTCTTCCTTAAACCTTCTTATCTGTAGAATTTATCCTAAGCTTAATTTTGCTTAATTTTAGAATACAGTTGGCTTATTTGTAAATGAGGAAAAACAGATTAAAGACTAAGATAATGGAAGCTTAAATCGTTTCATAATCTTATTTGAAGTCACTTAAGGTTAATATTAATTGCATAAATAAACCTTAGAAAAAAATCTGAAACATATAATTGATCAATAACTTTATGAATTAAAAAAATTAAACTATATAAAATTTTTAAAAGTCAAAATGTTTGTTTAACTTGTTTGCGACTTCAAACTTTTTGGTGTAAACTATATATTAATTAATTTGTTAGTTATACATGTAAATATGATATTTGTTTTAATATTATCATGGATTTATTTTATCTTATATTTTTTTATAATACTTTTAATTATTGCTTTTATAATAGATATTTGTATCTCAAAAATAAAATAAAAATTATTTCTTTTAAAAAATAACTAAAAATAATAACCTGAATATTATTTTTTTTCTAAAAATGCAAAGAATTGCAAAGTCTTTTTAATCGTCTTTTGATTAAAAGTTACGGTTACAATGAAATATACTATATTCACACTTTGTATATACGATAGAATGTTATTGTATATTTATATTCACAATTATTGTAATTCTTCCATAGGAATTTATTGTAAATGCATTTGGTATTGTATTAAAAATTTTCATTGCCAATATGGATTTAGATATGTTAATTAATTATAAAAACATAATTATCTTTATAATATTACAAATATTTGCCGAAAATATGTTGAAATCTTTCATAGCTTTCCTATGTTGATAGTTTCAATCTACCATATATATAGAAGATATAACTTTGCCTAAAACTCACTAGGGAGATCTGTTACACTGCACATAAATTTTATCATCGTAATTTGATACGAATATATCAATGGTGTGAAATATGGGGGGTAAGCACTTTTTCTCCGCCTCTTGAGCCAATTGGAAGGTTTAACATGCCTAATGGATCTATGGATTTAACATGCCTAAATCTGGAGACACGGGGCTTTCGAAACCGAGCATCTTCAATTTTCCAAAACACAATTCCCTTCTCTGTATCAAACTTTCTTACGTTCATAATACAAAAATGTTTTTTACCACTAAAAACTTTAACACTATTGATTTTTTTAACGCTAAGAACCTACTTTGTTCTTTTTTAACATGGTTTATAAATGAACAAGAAATTAATTTTCAAATTATGAATGCACTTTTTATTGGAATTTTTTATTTGCAAAGTTTTTATGTTAGTACAACAAGAAAGTGATGAAGAAGAGTTGATCAATGATATGAAGATATTTAAACTTTAAATTCAAAAACATTATAGAAATTAAATATGAGTACACATAGAGTATATATATGTATATATAATATGTATATTAATAGTATATATAATGTACATAGATAAATATGAGTATACATCGATAAAGAAATTGAATGTCGTAGAATCCATCAATAATTAAAAATTGCTCATTGAATGTTCACATCAGTATTTTAACATTAATTTTTAAATAGATCCACAAAAATAATTTGGATGGTTACAGTGTAGCTGATATTTATTTTGAAATTACTTCTTAAAAAAAACTTTTAACTTCATGATGAATATTATTTTTTTTACTTATTTATTGATAGTAAGTATTAAATTCTAAAATTTCTAGCGTTAACTAACTAACTCCCTGACATTACAATCCGTGTTGCACCATGGCCGCCTATCTACTGCAGATTCTGAAACATGAGATATTTTCTTTTTAAGGGCTATGGTAGTCAGCCCTATTCCCAACGCTCTACAGTCACATTAGACTGGGACTACTGTTTAAAGTGGACTCCGAACCACTACAAACATCCATGCACCACCGAGAGTTGAACAATTCTTGCTTTAAAAAATTCAAATGTTGAAAAATATTTAAATAATGCAAATATATACTTGTTAATTTTGCATAAAGATACCAGCTAAAACAAGAACATTTTCTTTTTTAAAAATTTGTTGTAAAACTTTGAATTTAAATGAAAATAATCATTTGACGGAAAAAGTTTTCACCGCTTGTGTTTTATAATATTTCGATAAAATACGTGGTTATAATTTCCTTTAAATCATAAACTTCATGATAGGATGAGGCAATTAAAATCTGTTGTTGCAATCACATCATCATATTTGTCTTTTTCAATTCCTTCTATTAGCTCACACTCTCCCTATATATATCTTGTTCAAATTTTCATACTTTTTATTCATCCACTCGAGTTCAAATACATTTTTTTAACTTGTAGTGAATGACACTTGATGTTAATACAGTTTTTTCAAATATTAATTCAGCAATTTAATTTAATTACTTAATTTTAGTTTTTTTAAAAATTGCATATATTATCAATAGATGGCGCCCGATAAACTTAAAAAAATTAATGGAAATTATTTATAAAGGACTTTCTGCAATACAGTGAAAAAAAAAAGTAGGAATTGACTTTAAAAAGATTTTTTATATTACATGTTTTGTATGTAGGCGAAATTACAAGTTGCCTCACCTAAAATGAAGAATGCTGTCAACACACAATTCTTTTTATTTTCTTTCAGTTAACGATTTAAACAATTTCTTTCTTACTGCTTTTTGTGTGAAGAAGTAGAGATTAAATCATTTAAATAATGCGAATTGATTAATGCAAGTTTTTTAATGATGATACACTTTGATTTAAAAGATATTTCTTCATTTAATTTTGGGGATGGATTTTGGGTTTTGATGAAGAGAACTTAAAAAGGTTTGAATTTTCATGGTTACATGAAATATTTTTAAACTAGATCTTCTTATCGTACAGGCGACCTAATGTCCAATTGCCTAGCGCTCTGTCATTTGGTACCACAGGGCTTCAGGAATCCTGTCGATGGCATGAATGTTTATTAGTTTGGTTCGTTAACTATGTTAAACTGTTAGGCTATTCCGGTCTAATATTTAGCCCAGTTATTGGCCCCGGTCTAAAGCCCAGAAAAAAAAAATGTAGAGCGGCAAACCAAAAAGCCGAAACATGATACAGTATTTTTTTTCTTAAAATTATTATGGCAAATAAACGATATATTTTTTATGCTGATAAAAGATAATTGTAATTCAAAAGATCATGTATAAATCAATCTTTATAA
Organism: Caerostris extrusa; assembly: GCA_021605095.1. NCBI lineage: Eukaryota > Metazoa > Arthropoda > Arachnida > Araneae > Araneidae > Caerostris > Caerostris extrusa. The sequence goes on from BPLR01000261.1 coordinate 180,342, forward strand.
TGTTTTTCAAAAAGTAATGACGGTGAGAAGCTTGATAAAGCCGAATTGCAATAAATTATTATCAATCAATTTAGAAAGCGGCTTAGTGGTGGTAACTTTTAATGTCAATTTATTGGGAAGAAACTGGTTTTAATATTAAAAAAATTACTAAATTTCTGACTAATTATCATACTATAAACAATGCAGAATTCGTTTTCCACCACTTCGAAAAATCTTTGAAATATATATTTTTATTAATGATGGTGTCCGTGATGATGGCCATGGTGAGGATAGTGACAATGATGATGCTTGTGATAGTAGCCATGGTGATGATGGTGACAATGATTAAATCTTGTATTTTTATGTGTTTATGATTCAAAATATTCGATAACATAAATTCAGCTTAAAATTTAGGAATAAACAAATTATTAAGTAATACATGGAATAAGGTGTTTTTATTTTAATAATAATTTTGGACTCTTAACTATTAAGAAAACAGCGATTTTTATGATTTCTTTTTCCAATCATAAAAATTGCTGTTGTCTTTTGCATTTTTAAGTTGTGTTTATTCTGTTTTCTTTTATGAAGAAATATTTTAGACTTCGCAGCAACAATTTTAAGTAACATATTTTTTTTAAAAAATGTGTGATTATGCATGAAAAATATTTTTTTTCAAATTTGTAAAATTTAATCTATTTCACTTCGATAACATATTTTAATTAAAATTTTAAATTACATGTTGCTTTATCTTTAAAATTATAAGAAAATACTTACTAATGAATTTTACCAAAACTTTAGGCCCTGACATTTAAAGATTTTTTTGCATTTGCTGTTGGTTAGAAATTTAATACATTTGTGATCTGTTTGTAGTTGTAACTGACAATTATTTTCCAATATACAAAAATTACTTTTAAAATCAGAGTATAGCATGTATATATTGTATCATATAAAAGACAAACGGAAATAGTTAGTAGTATATCCATTTATTTATAGATCTAAAGCAATCAATCCACTTCTATTATTTTTCAATTAATAACAAACATTGCTTGCAATATTCAATGAATGATAAATAAATTATTGTTTTCTTTTGGACTTCACTAAAAACATTTTGGAAAATAATCTAACTAATATAAATAATTTTTTTGACACTTTTTGTTACCCTTTTGTAAGTTAAGTATATTTTGTATGTAAAAATCCATATGCAAAGCATTTTTTTTTAATGATGATGTCCGTGATGATGACCATGGTGATGCCCATGATGGTGTGATGCCCATGATGGTGATGATGCCCATGATGGTGGCCATGGTGATGATGGTGACCATGATGATGTCCGTGATGGTGATGATGACCATGATGATGGTGATGGCCATGGTGGTGATGATGGCCATGATGGTGGTGGTGGTGATGTCCGTGGTGATGATGATGTCCATGATGATGATGATGTCCGTGGTGATGCCCGTGATGGTGATGATGTCCATGATGATGCCCATGGTGGTGATGATGACGAGCCTATACTATCAGATGTCTCACAGCTGGCAAAAGTGCACAGCAACACGATGCAGACAGCAGCGAAAAGAATGATTGAGAGTTTCTAATAAAAGCAAAAATGCTTCAATATAATAATTCACCTGTATTTTTAAAAAATATACTACAATAAAGGATTTTTAACAATTTTTCCTGTTTCATATAAATATTTTCGTTCCAAATAATACTTCTCTTAATTACATTTAGTATAATTTCATTTACATTTATAATTTAGCAAATTTCTGAATCATTATAAATTAACTACATATTCCCGTATACATCATATATGGGATCTAATAAATATATATCATTATAGTTAAGTTTAAATTTATTTATATACTAATTTTGTTTTTATTCCTTATGAATTTTATTTTATTTTTGCTTCGTGTATAAGTGAATTATTTTTTTTTTATTTCTTGCTTGTTATAACATTTTAAATCTTTTAATGCAATCAAAAAAGCACAAGAAAATTTTGAAAAGGTATGCTTAATTTATAGACAGATGCCAATTGTATTTTAATGGCTTATATGTTGAAAATATTTAAATTATTATATATTAAACATTTTTATCGCATATTTTATGTATTAAAAATTTAATATTTTTTAATTAAGTTAAAGCATTAAACAAATATTACTTAATAATAAATTAAATTTATTTAATTATCTGAAAGTTATTTTATTACATAAGTAAAATGAATCATTGCATAAATTAAAAGTAATTGGGTAAACAATTGTGTATTGGTAGGTAAACATTGTAACCATTGTAATAATAAATTAAACTTATTTAATTAGTTGAAACTAATTGGATTAAATAAGTACAATTTGCTTTAATGTATTTCACATACTTTAATGACACTCATGACTCATGACTCATACATGACTTTGTTTCCTTAATAATTAGCAATATATATATATATATATATATATATTATCCTTTTTTTCTAACAATTGTTCTTATCATGAAATAATATTAAAAGAATAAAACTTATACCTCGATTTTGATGGTAAAAATCATAATTTAACTAATAATCTATTTCAAAAAGCAATTAAATATGAAAAGCACACTAAAGGAATGAAACTTTTACCATTTTGATCTGAAGCAAAATCTCTCTGTAGTTCTTAAAACCACTGTAAATCTGATTTGGGAACTGTTGATATCTAAATTTCTGCACTCTGTGCGTATTTATATGATAATCAAAGTCCTAGATTTTAATAAAACTCAGCCCCAGAAACCTCGAAGTACTTGGTATTAACTGGTTCAGTTTTTAATCATCAAGTTCACATCCAAATTTGAGGTGAAACCAATTAAAGATAACAATGGGTGAGCATCTTTCGACAAAAATTAGAAAGTGGAACTTTTTTTTTTTCGTAAGTCTTTGCTTATTGAAGCGTGATGTCCTTTTTCTTTTATCATTCTCCCTTTCGAATCGGAACATTGAGATCTGAAATGAAAGAAAAAGTTTTAATCGATTTTTTTTTTATTCCTTCTGAAACTCGAATTCGAATCAAACGAGTCAAATTAGCTCTTTTTTTTTTTTAGATACCATTTAATTCAACACCATATAATTAAAGAACCACAACTATGTGCTTGATACATTTTTAAAAAAGGCACGGAACATGCTGTGTAGTTTTAATAGCGCCATTTTAATTAAAATTGCAGAGTAATAATACCAAATTATTAATTAGAAGTTATAACCATTATTGGATGATGATAGCTTACAATATTGCACAAATTTTAATGTTTAGTTGTTGCATTAGTGTTGGAATTCATTTTCGTTGGAGGTATCCCAAACATGATGTTTAAATTTGTTTAATGAGCATGAGTTAAACCAGTTAATTTTTAGCAATCCAGTTAACTCTAAAACAAATAACATAAACTATTTGGTATATAACACTCGATCTAAAGCAAGCAATATTAATTGTCAATGAATATTTATTGTTTACACTACAAATCTTCATTCTACAGGCTTATTTATAATTGACAGAACTACGGACAAATTCATTTACAAACAAAACCTTAATCATGACTGCCATCAATATGACTTTCCTAAATAATTCATTAAAGAAATTTATCCAATTTTTTTTTCTAAATATAAATAATATAATATTATTAGATTATTTATATAAATATTATTAATTAATTTATATATCCAATTTTTTTTCTATAATACTATATAATTTTTAGTATTGAATTTTTTTTTTTTTTTAGCATTTCAACTGTATGATGATAAAATATTAGCAGTGGGTGACCTAATGACAACATTGTTGAAAGGTGCAGCTCGCTTTTTTGTGATAAGTTTTCAAACTAGTTAAACCATATATAAAACATGTTCAGTGTTAATGAAATGCAAATTTTTAGGCCAAGCATTAACGATCATTCATTATCGTGACTATAACCAACGAGAATTTCCTGAATAAATCATTTAAAAAGTAAATTTATTGAATAAATTTATTAAATAAATCATTTAAAAGTAAATTTTCCTGAATAAATTATTTAAAAAGTAAATTCCCTGAATAAATTATTAAATAAATCATTTTAAAGTAAATTCCCTGAATAAATTATTAAATAAATAATTTAAAAGTAAACTTCCTGAATAAATCATTAAAAAAATAAATCATTTTAAAGTAAATTTCCTGAATAAATTATTAAATAAATCATTTAAAAGTAAATTTCCTGAATAAATCATTAAATAAATCATTTTAAAGTAAACTTCCCTGAATAAATTAAATAAATCATTTTAAAGTAAATTTTCCTGAATAAATTATTAAATAAATAATTTTAAAAGTAAATTTCCTGAATAAATTATTAAATAAATCATTTAAAAGTAAATTCCCTGAATAAATTGTTAAATAAATCATTTAAAAGTAAACTTCCTGAATAAATTATTAAATAAATCATTTAAAAGTAAATTTCCTGAATAAATTATTAAATAAATCATTTAAAAGTAAATTCCTGAATAAATCATTAAATGAATCATTTAAAGTAAACTTCCTGAATAAATTGTTAAATAAATCATTTAAAAGTAAATTTCCTGAATAAATTATTAAATAAATCATTTAAAAGTAAATTCCCTGAATAAATCATTAAATGAATCATTTTAAAGTAAACTTCTGAATAAATTGTTAAATAAATCATTTAAAAGTAAATTTCTGAATAAATTATTAAATAAATCATTTAAAAGTAAATTTCTTGAATAAATCATTAAATAAATCATTTAAAAGTAAATTCCCTGAATAAATCATTAAATAAATCATTTTAAAGTAAACTTCCTGAATAAATTGTTAAACAAATCATTTAAAAGTAAATTTCCTGAATAAATTATTAAATAAATCATTTAAAAGTAAATTCCTGAATAAATCATTAAATAAATCATTTTAAAGTAAACTTCCTGAATAAATTGTTAAATAAATCATTTAAAAGTAAATTTCCTGAATAAATCATTAAATAAATCGAATTTAAAATAAATTCCCTAAATAAATCATTTAAAATAAATCTGAATTAAATAAATCATTTTAAAGTAAACTTCCTGAATAAATTGTTAAATAAATCATTTAAAAGTAAATTTCCTGAATAAATTATTAAATAAATCATTTAAAAGTAAATTCCCTGAATAAATCATTAAATAAATCATTTTAAAGTAAACTTCCTGAATAAATTGTTAAATAAATCATTTAAAAAGTAAATTTCCTGAATAAATTGTTAAATAAATCATTTAAAAAGTAAATTTCGTGAATAATAATTATAATTAATTTTGCCTTTAATAGTGCAAGGATTTTTTTGGTATTTTCTGATAGCAACAACATTAAAAATGACCAAGTCACTAAATTGCTGCAAAATGCCTATAGCTTTTGAGCTGAGTTTTCAACAAATAAGTCATCTGTTAAGCTACGTTAAATTTCTAAAGGGCCGTTTTTAAACTGAAAATATTGTTTCAAAATATTCTCTAAAGAGGAAATAGTTATATTATTGTTACAGGTATATTTTACTTTCTAAATATATAATCATCATCAAATAATTATATTTTTAACTTTATTACGAAGTAGCCGTAAAATCCAAGCAAATTTTTTTAACTAATTTTTCTACTAGTTTTTACAATGTTGTATTGATTAGTTAGTGATTGCAATGCTGTATAAAACTTAGAGTTTGATGAATTATTATAAAGTATTATTATGTGTTATAGATCGGAAATTCTAGCATACACAAATAAAACAAGAAATGAAACGAAAAGAAATTAATTAAAAGTGTGACGTTGAATATACATGGACCTATTATAAAAATTAAAAACAATTATCATCCAGTATCTTCAGGTTAAAGAAATTTGGGATCCCTATTGAAAGATTTGGTGGTGCATGGTAACATACACCAGTGTAAGGTACAGTACGATTTGTAATATACAATACTGTAATACCTTTGCAATGTTATTACGATGTTGAAAGAATAAACCGCTGTTATATCCGTTATAAATTAGCCACGTTCTTTTCAAATAAAAAAATACTGTTTTAGCACAATTGAAATATTTCCGAATGGTGCAGTTAGAAATGAGAATGTTGAAGGAATAAAAAAAATATATAAAAAGAAAATACTGTTCTGAGTATATATTGTGCTTTTTCATTTGTACTGAATTTTATTTCCATATTCTTTTTCCTTTTCTGAACGGTAAATGATAATTGTATAGTAATGGAGAGTGTAAAACTAAACAGTTATGAGCTATAAACTGTATAGTCTTTTAAGCATTTTAGGTTATAGTCTAATTTCAAATACAATATTATACTTACTAATTTTGATGCCTTAAGGCATCCAAGACCAAGCTGTCTAAGTGTTTGCCAGCTGCATTAGAAAAAACTTACTAATTTGAATTCAAAATAAATATAAATACAACTTCATCAAAACACGTAACTATATTAACACAATTCACCTGAATGCTTATCATTGATTACTTAGATTGATGATAGTTAACTGGAAAATTAGAAAGTTAGTTTTGTTTTTGTACACAATTCATATTTATATAACATTTAATATTATTCAAGTGTAAAAAAAAATTATAAAATATGTACTGAATTGAATATCGTCGAGAAGTCACATAATTTATATTATTATTGTATTACATATTAATTAATTGTATTACATAATTTATTTGTAATACAATTACACTGCTTATACATTACAGCAAAGTGTAATTTCTCAGAGAATGCTAAAAACATTTTATTTTTAATTGTTTTATTCAGTTTATATTACTAAATATGTATGTTTTTTGTAGGCAAAAAAACCTGTTTCTTTATCTAATAGTTTCTTTAATTTGGAAGATATTTAGGGTATTCCGGTTTATGTTCTATCCGCATTATAACCATATTCGCGATATTTTAAACCATCTTATAATGTCATAAATTAGAATCGAATAATTTAAATTAGGTTTCTTATTTGCCTCTAAGTATTAAAAATTAAACGGATGAAGTTATTCATCGAACAGCGCATAGTTTTATAAATTCTTCAATTATACAAGCAAATGTGTATATAAATAGTTTTTTACATTATATTTATTCTAGCAGTAAAAACTAAAACGTCTGGGAATCGTTTACTGAAAAATCTCTAAACTATCTAAACAATTAACTCATAACTTCAGGTTATATACACATTATCCTAAAAATCTTTCGCAATATCGTGACCAAAATTGTGGGTGAATTTATTACATTTGTAACATTGCAAACAACTGATACGCCCATATAATTATGTGAAATATTTTTATTCGTCTTTCACCGTTTAAATCCAGTAATCACAAATGCATGCGTTATTTTTAGATATATTAATGGCTTTTCCAGTTTATGTTCTGCTAGTTTAATTAATATTCAGTATAAAACTTATTACGAAGGTAATTAAACAAGCAATTAAATCATTTTAAAATTAATTCTTGCAGAGGTCAAGAATTGTGGGTGCACTCGGCCAATAAAATTCTCCACTTCCAGTAATTATTGATGTATTATTCTCTGTTAATAACTAATGAATAAAAATAATTTTCATTATTTTATACTAATTATTAATATAATCCTTCATAAAAAAAAGTTTTATATTGTAACTGAACTATTATTTTATTGTTTAGTATTGTTTGAACCTACATAGTAATGTTATTTATTTAATATTTTTGTACAGCGATCGTATTGTATGAAATATGGATAGAAGGAAAAGATTTTAATTTTATATGTGATTAAGTGATTATGAATACAACATGTATGCAAGAGGTTTATTCGAGTGAAAATAAATCTTAAAATATTTTTATTTTTGAAAAGCTACTTTAATTTGACTAATTTTTTAACAAACAGAAGATAAAAAAAATATTCCATTCACTCAAATTAGAGTTCCATTTAATAATGAAATTTCTTTAAATATTTTATTTTAACTTTTTATTCATCATTAAAAACAATTATTTAAAAATATTATTTAACGGTTAAATTTGAGTGAAATGATTTTTCTTCACTAAATTACAAGTTTTATAAGTGTTAGCTTTTAAAATTTTTATCCTTAGAACATATTTTAACTGTTTTTAAGGCCTTTTGGTCATTTTTGTTGAGAATATCTGTTCTTTTCCTTTGTATTTTGATTGCTTTATATGTTCTTTTTGTTTCTACGGTAAGTGGCCACATTTTTTTATGGATTGAATTCTAATACCGCCATAGGTGACAACATTAACAGCAACATGAATGTTACTTAATAAATAATTATGAAAATTGTGTCCAAATAAAGTTCAAGCTGAAAGAATTATAAGAGTTTAATTTAAAAAAAAAAAAGCAAATAAGCTTAAAAACTAAGAAAATTTTTGCATTTTACGAAAATTTGTTAGACAACAAACTCTATCCTTTTACAGTTATATCTTAAGATAATTTCGACATTAAAGATTTTTATTTATTCAATAATTTTAGCATTAAATTTTGATTGAAGTATGTAAAAAATATATAATTTTTCAAAGCTTTGAATTATATATGAAAATGTAAACGAAACATTTTTTAATATCCATGGATAACTACGCAAAAAAATGCGTTCTAATTCAAAAGGTTTTTTTAAGTTATCTTTAAGAACTTTAACACCTGAATGAAGATATTCCACTTTAAAAAAAACACAAGAAAAAAATTGCTTAAAAAAATAGCATTTGATTTCCCTACGGGTTTTTTTTTTTTTTTTTTTATTTCTGTCGATTTAAAAATTTTTTAAATCAAATATTCTCCTTCAATAAAAATATTATTATTTTAATTTTTTAAATAAAAATTAAATAATTTGCACCTCAAATAACAATTATTATTTATTATACTTTTTATGCAGAATTATATTCATTTTCAAATAATTAAGAATATCTAATTCTAGCAACTCTTTTATTTTTTACGTTATTTTAGAATCACCAATTAAAATTTACTTATTATTACTATATAACTATTTGAACGATCGAAATGAAATTACACGCATATCATTCTATATTTATCATGTTGATTGTATTATATGTTGGTGCATTTTTTATAGAAATAAAGGCAACTTCAAGAATAAATACTTTTTTCAAGTTATTCGTTTTATTCGTAGAAATTTGAAATCACTAAATAATACACAGAAATAATGAATAGTATATTCAATTTATTTATAGATCTTGCAATATGAAATGCATGAAATATAAAATGCCTTCTTCTAATTCAATCTACTTCTATTATTTTTCAATGAATAACAAACAATGCTTGCAATATTCAATGAATGATCCAAAATTAAGTTTTTCGTTTGGACTTAACTAAAAACATTTTAGAATATAATCTAACTAATATAAATAATTTTTGACACTTTTTGTTACCCTTTTGTAAGTTAAGTATATTTTGTATGTAAAAATCCATATGCAAAGCATTTTTTATTAATGATGATGTCCGTGATGATGCCCATGGTGATGCCCATGATGGTGACCATGATGATGACCATGATGATGACCATGATGACCATGATGATGCCCATGATGGTGACCATGGTGATGATGGTGACCATGATGATGATGGTGGCCATGATGATGTCCGTGATGGTGATGATGGCCATGATGGTGGTGGTGGTGATGACCATGATGATGATGGTGTCCATGGTGGTGATGGTGTCCGTGGTGATGCCCGTGATGGTGATGATGTCCATGATGATGTCCATGGTGATGCCCATGGTGGTGATGATGACGAGCCTCTATACTATCAGACGTCTCACAGCTGGCAAAAGTGCACAGCAACACGATGCAGACAGCAGCGAAAAGAATGATTGAGAGTTTCTAATAAAAACAAAATGCTTCAATATCATAATTTACCTATATTTTTTAAAAATATACTACATAAAAGAATTTTAATGATTTTTTCCTGTTTTATATAAATGACAATTTCTTTTACAAAAATATTTTTTTGAATTAAATTTAGTATAATTTCATTTACAAAATATATCTACATATATACAATTTATCATATTTTTTTTTTTTCTTACAATTGTTCTTATCACAGAAATAATATTAAATATATGAAACTTATTCCCAATTTTTATGGTAAAAAATCAAAATTTAACTGATAATCTATTTTAAAAACAAATAAATATGAAAAGTTCACTAAAGAAATGAAACTTTACCATTTTGATCTGAAGCAAAACCTCTCTGTAGTTCTTAAGACCACGGTAGATCTGATTTGGGGAACAATTGATATCCGAATTTCTGCACTCTGCCTATTTATATGATAACCAAAGTCCTAGATTTTAATAAAACTCAGTCCCAGAAACCTCAAAGTACTTGGTATTAACTGGTTCAGTTTTTTTTTTAGTCATCAAGTTCACATCCAAATTTGAGGTGAAACCAATTAAAGAAAACAATCGATGAGCATCTTTCGAAAGTGAAACTTTTTTACGTAAGTCTATGCTTATTCAAGCGTGATGTCCTTTTTCTATGTCACTCTCCCTTTCGAATCAGAACATTGATATCTGAAATTAAAAAAATAGTCTTAACAGATTTTTTTTTTCGTTCCTTTTGAAACTGAAACGAAACAAATTAGTTGGTTTTACATATCATTTATTAGAACAACATATAATTAAAAACCACAACTATGTGCTTGATACATGAAAAAAGGCGCAGACTATGGTTTGTATTTTTAATAGTGACATTTTAAATGAAAATTGTGCAGTAATAGTAACAAATTATTGATTGGAAGTTATAATCTTTATTGTATGATGATAGCTTAAATTATTACACAAATTGGACTATTTAGTTGGTGAAGACGGTGCTTGATGGCCGAGTGACTAACGCTCTGGTGCTCGGGCTTATCATTACGGGTTCGAGTCCCAGAGCTGCCATGGTTATTTATAAGGGTTCGAATCCTTAACACCCCGTAAAAAAATAAAACAGCTTCTGCCTCGAAATCTGCCATTAGGCAAATGGCCTTGGCCCACCAGAGGGCTTTTTTGCTAGAGATAATGTACTGTTGCAGCAGCGTTACATCAGTACTTGAATTCATTTTATCCCAAATATCATTATTTAATGAGCATAAATTAACCTATTTTTTTAGAAAACCAGTTAACTCTAAAACAAATAACGATTATTTCGTATATAAAACGCAATGTAAAACAAGTAATATGAATTGTCATGAAGATTTATTCTTGTACGGCATTGTCCAGGTTTGTTTATAACTGATAGAACTACGGGACAAAATCCCTTACAAACAAAATCTTAAATATGACTATCATCAATGTGACTTTTCTAAGTATTTCATTAAAAAAATGATCGAATTTGTTTTTTCATCAGTATTAAATATGTTTCAGTATTTCAACTGTACGATGCTGTTACATTACAAACGCGTGGCCGAATGACTATATTGTCGAAAGATGCATCTCGCTTTTGAGATAACTTTTAAACTATACATAAAACCATGTAAGTAAATCATATATAAACCTATAGTTAAAATATATAAACCTATAGTTAAACTATATATAAACCTATAGTTAAACCATATATAAACCTATAGTTAAACCATATATAAATCTATAGTTAAACCATATATAAACCTATAGTTAAACCATATATAAACCTATAGTTAAACATATATAAACCTATAGTTAAAACATATATAAACCTATAGTTAAAACATATAAAACAAGTTCAGTGTTAATGAAATGCAAATTTTTAGGTCCACCATTTAAGAACAAACAATTATATCGTGATTGTAACCAATGTGAATTTCATGAATAAATCATTTAAAAATAAATTATTAAATGTAAGAAGTTATTCATCGAGTAGCGCAAAGTTTTTCAACTTCTTCAGTTATACAGGCAAATGTGTATATATATAGTTTTTTAAATTATAATTATTCTAGCTAAAAACGTCTCGGAATCGTTTACTGAAGTATCTCTTAACAATGGAAACAGTTAACTCATCGCGTGACGACAGAATTGATATTACATTGTAACAATGCTAGTACAGTATTACAGTAGTTACAGTATTTCAGGTTATATGCACGCTGTCCTAAAAAATCTATAGAAATATCATGACCAAAATTGTGGGCGAATTTATTACATTTGTAACACTGCAAACAACTGATTTGCCCATGTAAATATGCTAAATATTTTTATTCGTTTTTCACTGTTAGTCACAAAACCTTAACAGTTTTTATTCGTTATTCACTATTAATCACTTAAACTTAATAATCACAAATGTGGGCATTGTATTTATTTGGCATTTATTTTAGCATTTATTTATTTGCTTTTAACGGTTTAAGCTCTGACTCGTTTGATTAATATTCAATAATTAAATGTAATACAAAGGTAATTAAATTAAACGCAATTAAATCATTTCATAAACTGATTCTTGAAGAGGTCATGAATTGAGGGTTCTCTCGGCCAGTGAAATTCTCTACCTCCAGTCATTATTTATGTAAAAGAATGTAAAAACAAGTAATATAAAAAAAAAGTCAATTCCTACTTAGGCCAACAAAGAAAAATTTTATTTTAGTTACTTTTATTAAAAAGAATCTGAAAAAGAAATTTTTTTTCCTACGATCTACACGCTTCGTCACTAACGGTATTTCTTTCTGAATTTATATACTGCTAAATGTCTTATATAAGAGAAAAATTTTTCTCCCATATAAAATTAAAATTAATTAGTTAAAGTTAATTAATGAATTAATATTTGAAACTGTATTCACATCAAGTGCCATCCACTACAAGTTAAAAATATTTTTGAACTTGAGTGGATGAATAAAAAGTATTTTATTAACGACTGAAAATTTGAACAAGATATATAAATATATATAGGAGAGTATGAACTAATAGTAGGAATTGAAAAAGAAAAAAACAAAAACAATATATATATATATATATATAGAAATATCTATAAATGATACGAATAAAATTTTTAAGAATTTCGTATTTCTTTAAATACTACAAATAAAAAATTATTTTCCTTGGTTGATTTTTAAAACAAGACAGGATTTTCAGTAGAATATGTCAAAATAAGTTAAGAGTGTATAAAGTTAGATTTAGATTCATGACTTCTTAAGAATTATTTAATATTTTATATCGATATATTTCAAGTTACTTTTTATTTAGTATTTAATATTTGTTATTTTTATTTGGCTGTTTTAAACTACAACTTTGAATAAAACATTTTATTTAAGAAGTTAAAAAAAAAGCTATACACCAATCGACAAATATTAAGAACCTATATGTATCAGCACGCGTAAATTAGAAACTTTGTTAACTAACTTATAAATTTTATGTTCTCTGTTAATAAATAATGAATAATAACAACTTTTATTTTATAATAATCATTAATATAATCATTCATAAAAATAATGACATATTGTGATTGAACTATCATTTTATTGTTTAATAATGAACCTATATAGTAATGTTGTTTAATAACTTTGTATAGAGATAGTATTGCATGTAATATAAATAGAAGGAAAAGGTTTAATTTTATATGTTTTTTTTTAAAGCTATTTTAATTTGTCTAAATCTTTAACAAACAGAAGCTTAAAAAAATATTCCATTCACACAAATTTGTGTTCCTTTTAATAAAATTTCTTTAAATATTTTATTTTAACTTTATTCATCATTAAAAACATTTATTTAAAATATATGTATATTATTCGACAATTAAATTTGTATGAAATGATTTTTCTTAACTAAATTACAAGTTTTATAAGCATTAGGTAATAAATAATTATTGTAAACTGTGTTCAAATAAAATCAAGCTGAAAGAATTATAAAAATTTATTTTAAAAAAGCAAATAAGCTTCAAAACTAAATAAATTTTTTGCATTTTAAGAAAATTTGTTAGAAGAGCAAATTCATTCGATAATTTTGACATTAAAGATTTTTATTTATTCATTTACGTCATTTTTAATAGTTTTAGTATTAAATTTTTATTGTAGTACATAAAAAATACATAATATTTCTACACTATGGAAATGTAAAAGAAAAAAATTCATTTTATAGGTAGCTATGCAAAAAAATCTTTCTATTTAAAAAATGTTTTAGAGTTATCTTTAAAATTTTATTACCTGAATTCCTTGATAGTTTCACTTGAAAAAAAAAAAAAATTGCCCTAAACAATAGCATTTAATTTCCTGCGATTTTTTATCACTTCTGTAAATTTAATATAAACTTCAAGTTCAAATTTAAAATTTCATTTCCCTTCTTTAATTTATTTTCTTTTTTAAATTCTGTTAATTTTAAGTAATAAACGATATTTGCGCTATTCATTTAACAATATTCTTCATGAAAATCGAATACAAAAATATTTTAATAAAAACTTATTATTATATTTTGAAGATTAACAGAATTTTATCCGTTATCTGAAGATCTCTTGCTTTAAAAGATAGAACTTTTCAACACAAAAATTCATCTGATACATGAATTCTAGTTTGTAGATATAATTAATAAAAAACGTATTTATTGGAATGTATCTATTTTTTTTCAATTCTGAGTTATAATTTTAACAGTCCCCAAGATCTATAAATAACCCCAATACTTTTCGAAACTGTCATTATACCAGAATTTTGTTTAATTTAAAAAATTTTTTTCGCCATACTTTGTAAAAACAATTACACTTTCAGATTTTCAATAGTTTTCTGACACAAAAAATCATACAAATTTCAGGGATTTAAAAGTTTTTAAGACAATCTTAAATCAAATATTTGAATATTAATAAAAAGAAATCCGTTTAGCTATATCACTGAAAATTATATTGTACTTTGAATAAATTTTGTAACATATTTATATTTTTTTCCATGAGAGGTAGGCATTAAAATTAATTATTTTTGTAGAATTTTGCAGCAAATCAAATATACCTCCTTCATCCATTTTATTTTTAAATAAAATTGAAAGAATTTGCACTTAAATAACAATTATTATTAATTATACATTTTAGGTAGAATTATATTAGTTTCAAATAATTAAGTATATCTAATTCTTCTTTGACTTTTACGTTATTATAGAATCACAAATTAAAATTTATTTATTATCATTGGATAAATCAAAATGAAATTATACTATATAGTATTTTATATTTATCATGTTGATTGCTTTCTATTTTAAGATATTAATATATTTTTTTAAAAATAAAGACAACTTCAAGAATAAACTCTTTTTTTTCCAAGTTATTCGTTTTATTTATAAAAACTTGTAACCACAAAACAGTGTGTTTTTATAATATTTTGGTATTGGAATGTCACAAAAATTGCAAGTTGGGATATAATTCAAGAAATCATTAATTACATCACTTTTTCCTAAAAGGAATGCAATACATTTGAATAATAGGATAATAAATATAAATAAATTTTATGGCCCTCTTTCCAACTTTTTTCCCCATAAGAGTGTTTAAGGAATATCTTGGCATGAAAGATTTATTAATGATGATGTCCGTGATGGTGACCATGATGATGTCCATGATGGTGACCATGATGATGCCCATGATGATGTCCATGATGATGATGGTGTCCGTGATGATGGCCATGATGATGATGATGTCCGTGATGGTGGCCATGATGATGATGGTGCCCATGGTGATGGTGGTGACCATGATGGTGGTGACCATGATGATGATGGTGTCCATGGTGATGATGGTGACCATGATGATGACCATGGTGATGATGATGGCCATGATGATGACCATGGTGGTGACCATGATGATGGTGATGACGAGCCTCTAAACCATCAGATGACTGACAACTGGCATAGGTGCACAGTAGCACAACGCAAACAGCAATGAAAAGAACGATTGACAATTTCTATTGAAAGGAACAAATATTAGTGCGTATTCACATTTAAAATTATACTGACGCTTTATTTTTAATATTAAGTATTATATTTTCAAAATGAAAGTTATATTCACTTATTTCATAATTAGCTTAGAAAATTTTCCTTTTCCTACAAAATT
The DNA here is from genome assembly GCA_021605095.1 of Caerostris extrusa. Taxonomy (NCBI): domain Eukaryota; kingdom Metazoa; phylum Arthropoda; class Arachnida; order Araneae; family Araneidae; genus Caerostris; species Caerostris extrusa. The sequence continues at coordinate 196,252 of BPLR01000261.1, forward strand.
CGTATTTCTCAAATTTTATAATTTTATGCATAAAAAAAAAATTATTCAAAAAATTATGATGGTATTTATGATGAATTACGTTATTACTAATATTACAAATAGTATTATTAATAGTATAAAAATAAAACTTAATATCAAAAATATTACAATGCTGACTAAAACTATTCATTCAAATTTAAAATATTGTAATATATTAAACAAGGGAATTGGAAATATTTACTATGCAGAACTACTAAAAAATTGTATCGTTATTTGTATTCAACATATTACTAGTACAGTTTTCTAAACTAATCTTAAATTATAGATATTTTTTTAAATTATCTAGTATTTTTCAGATATTTTCAAAGGAGTCATTTACAATCGCATCAAAAATAATCACAAAATATTTGTAACAATGCCTAAAACTGAGAACAAAATAAATCCAAAACTTTACCATTTTGAACTAAATAAATCCCTTCTGTAGTAACAGAAACCACTGAAATGCTTGCTGACGAAGCTGTGATGTCCAAACTGCAGTTTAATCCACCTATTTATACTAAAAGTAAAGTTTTAATTTTTTAATGAACCTCACTCCCTAAATAGCTGGAAGTGCATGTCTTTGACTGGTTCAGTGCTTTTTTTTTTAGATATCAAGTTCACGTCAAATCAGTAAAGGGAGCAATCATCGGACATCCCTTGATGAAAAAAATAAAATGTATTTTTGTATTTATGTTTACTCAAGCAAGGTATTTACAAAAAAAAAAAAAAAATTTCCTATAATCACTTTCGTTTTCAAAACAACAAAATATTTCGGAACTGCATTTACATTTTTACCTTTCTTTTCCACGTAATGTAATACAACTTTTAATTATACGTTATTGAATGGTGTATTATTTTTATATGTGGGTTAGTGTTCTACATTAACTTCTTCGAGATATCGTAACATTAACAAATTTTTATATTCACCCAATATGATATATATATTTTTTATTTACTTGTTTTTTTTTTTTTCTCTAATTTATATAAATATATAATTAATACATAGGTTATGGGAATTATATTAGTATGATTTATTTAATGTAAAAAAAATTTTTTTAATTTAAAAAAATCACTTTAAATTAAATTATTTCAAAACTTCAATTGTACTAAACTAAATTTTTTTTTTTTAATTTTAAAAACTTTTGCGTAAAAAGCAGAATTTTTTTATTAAAAAATGCACAAAAATTGATAGGAATTTGTAAAAGTTTTAAATTAGCAGACATTAACCATTACAGAAGTTCAAACTAAATACTAACTGCTTATGATCTTAGAAAGTAAGCATAGATCGAAGGCTAATTTTTAAATGAATTGAATTATAACATTTCAATTGAATTATACGGGATATTTTCGAAAATCTGGGAAGGATTTAAGAACATATAAATTTTTTTTTCAATTATAAATAAATGTAAAAAAAAACAACAAAATAATTACTATGACTTTTCATTTTCTATTCAAATACTTCTAAAAAAGGATATCTTTTTGAGTGTAAAATTTAATTCGAATAAAAAAAAAAATCGCATTGTAGTTTTGTTGCGATTTTCAATTTCGTTCAAATTTTTATTTTATTTTATATTTATTCTCTTTATATTTATTCTTCTATTTTATTATTATTATATTTATTCTCCACGAAGAAAACCTAATGTATAGACAGAAAAGAACTAAAACGAAAATGAAAAGAGATAAATGCATAAGAAGAGAGTTGAAGAAGTTCAAAAATTAAGATTAAATAATGTTATATTAAGAATCGTCATCAAAATTTAATAATTTTTATTATGATGTACCTTTTAAATTTTGCAAGGATAGTATGGAAAAATATGGAACATATTTTAATATGGAAAAATAAAAAATCAACCAGTTGCACTGTGTTAGAGGGAACTCTTGTCTTTTGATAATGCACTGTCTACCGTTTGGTTGCGGTTGTTGTATAACAATGTTCTTTTTTTTTTTTACTCTGAGAAGCAGGTGATAATGAGAAGAACTTTCCTTTCTGAAAGATTTCAGGGTAAATGTCATCCAATTGTGTGTCAGATAGAAGTGGAAATCTTGAAAATTTCCAACAGGTAATTAGGCTGTTTATAAGAGGTTTGTATCCATTTATGTTTAATCTTAATTTCTTTGTTTTATTTTATTATATCTTAAATTTTGTTTTAACTTTAACCTTTTATTTTGGGCATCGTCAACGGACCCCTAATTGCACCGATAGCTTTAGCTTTTTCGATCTCCTGCTTTAATTATTCTCAAGCAGGTGATGTTTTGTTAAATGTTTAATTCTTTTATCTATTTAATTATGACTATTCATTAATTTTAAGCAACTTCATCTTTATGCTAATGTTTTAACTAAATTAAGATGTGGAGGTATTGTGGTTCTTAAAACCACCTAGGAACTCCGTAACCGGTACGCCCGTTGCCCCCACAATTACTATTGACTCTACTCATTTCTGAAAGCAGCAACTGCAATGGATGTCATCAGAGGTTTGAATCTAAGAACTGTTGCATTTTAGCTATGCATGTTACCATTCTGACGCGAGTTGCGCATTTTGTAAATGCAGGAGTAGAATTCCACCCGTATTAAAACCCAACTCTAACAAGAAATATGCTTCGAATCTTAGTGATCATATATTTTTTAATTGTATATCTCTCTGTGTGCCCTATTTACCTTTCAAAAATAAAGGTTTCAATAGAATTTAATTAACTTTCAAAATACACAAAGTTATATGCAAGCAAATAATTATTAAGAACAGTCTTTTTCATTCATAATCTCTAATAGTTTTCTGAATGACCATGGAAAATTGGGTTCAAATGCTTATAAATCCAAATGAAAACCATAGTAAAAATGTATTCTATAATATCACTGTTTCTTGATGTATTAAGTAAAAATTGTTCTTATAGGACTTATTTGTTTATTGTTTATTTTAAATTACTTGAGTATTGCTTTTTAAAGAAAAGGTTAAATTTGTTATTCTTTTAACAATTTAAATATATATCGAAGAGCAATTTTGGAATCACAAAAATTTCAAAAATTGATAGCAAGATATCATCTATTTCTTGAAAACAGAGTTTGAATGTATGATTGCTAATAAATCTAATAATGCTGCTATTAAGTTATTCATTAATAATATAATATATTAAGATATGTAAGTTGTATACGGATAAATATCATCAAGTGCTGTTGAGAAAAATTTAATTTTTGTTCAATTTTTTATTATTACAAGTTTTGTTTTATTGTACTATAAAATATAAGCAGGAACTAAATAATGTTAACAATATTATGTCGCTTAAAAAAATATTTTATTATTATTTTTTATCTCAAAGAGTTTCAAACAATCATATTATTTCATGTTAGCCCGTGAAATTTGTTCCTGGTGCGTTGATTTAATAAGCTTTAAATTAAAATACCTAAGCATTTCATAAGGAATAAATCTAATCCTCCTATAACATGCTTTATATATTTCATGAAATTGAAATTTTAATACATAAATGATAGAAAGATAAAATCAGAGAAATGTTATGTGAAATTATAGCTCCACTGAAACAATATTTAGTGAGGCGTAGAAATAATACGTTTTCAAGACATGTTATGTTACGGTCAAACTATGTTATGCAAGATTTATAAAAGTACAGATGATATCGCTCTGTAACATAATTTTTTTAATTCATTAAAAATAAAATAGTTTTAATGTCATTAAAATTCTTTTAAGCATAAGCTGGAGTCGAGTGAAAAGAGTCGCAAGTCGACCTTTTTGAAGTAGTCGGCTTAAAAATTTGACTTCCAACACTTTTATATAAATAATTTTTTTTTATTTTTTTCAAACTTCTAGAAATTAATATTAAAATTAAATGTTAAGGAGATAATTCAATAGTATCCTTCAATAATACAACCAATAGCAAAGATTGTTGTTGGCTCATAAATTATAACATCAATAAAAAAAGGAAGTAATAAACCAATCTACATTTAAAAAAACTCAATCAGGAGAAAACATGGAATCAAGAATAAGTAATCATAATTAATCAAGAATGAGTAATCATAATTAATCAAGAATAAGTAATCATAATTAATAAAGAATAAGTAATCATAATTAATCAAGAATAAGTAATCATAATTAATAAAGAATAAGTAATCATAATTAATCAAGAATAAGTAATCATAATTAATAAAGAATAAGTAATCATAATTAATCAAGAATAAGTAATCATAATTAATAAAGAATAAATAATCATAATTAATCATAATTAATCAAGAATAAGTAATCATAATTAATCAATAAGTAATGATAAGTAATCATAATTAATCAAGAATAAGTAATCTAATTAATCAATAAGTAATGATAATTAATCATAATTAATCAAGAATAAGTAATCCTAATTAATCAAGAGTAAGTAATGATAATTAATCATAATTAATCGTGAATAATTAATCTAATTAATTATAATTAATCAAGAATCATCAATAATAATTAATCATAATTAATCAAGAATCATCAATAATAATTAATCATAATTAATCAAGAATAGCTAATAATAATTCTAGAATTAATTTTAAAATTAAATGTTAAAGAGGCAATTCAACAATATCCTTCAATAATACAACCAAAAGCAAAAACTGTTAGTCAGTCATAAATGATAACATCAGTAAAAAAAAAAAGAAGGAAGAAATGAACCAATGAACATTTAAAAAACTCGATCATTAGAAAAACGTGAATCAAGAATAACAAAAATAAAATAATATAAAATAGCAGAGAGATAGCAATTAAAGATAGCAAACATAATAAAATAATCAATAATAAACTATAAGAATTTGTTTGAAAAGATATAAAAGATTGATTGAAAAAATAAAAGCGCGATCATTTAGTTGTTAATTATTTGTAAATATTTGTGTTTTTCTATGGAAATTAGCCAAGTTGTTGATCATACGATGGATTAATATTACTTTAAAATATCCTACCAATCAATTACATTATTCAGCATAATATTATACATATGTTTAAAAAATGTGTTAGACATGTAAAAATACAGAAGCAAAAAAAATTATAGATTGCTGACACAAAAACCCTTTTTTAATTCCAAAGATAAGATTATCTTTCAATGTATATGAATATCGTCGAATTAAAACTATGTATAACATGATATCTTGAAATTTTACATTACATAAATAATTTTTAAAAATTTTGTTTTATGATGAAATGAACTGATTACATGGAAAGGCACTAAAAGGACACTAAACAACAAAAATACATAATATTTTAGTGTATAGCGAATTTTATAAATAGAAGTGAATTGTATAAATTTTGAAAGAAAAATGTTTCAACTTGTATAACGTCGTTTTTTACGAAGAAAAAAAATTTTTTAACACGTTTTGTAAAATCAATAAATAAATTTGATATATTATTTTAATGAATTTTGTTAAATCAAAAATTATATGTTTAAGTAAAACTCTGTTCTTTCTAAATGATGTTTTATCAGTCTAATAGACATAAAAAAGTTATTTCTACCACTATACCATTGAATCATAACAATCCACAAACTTATTCACATTGTGAATTAAAACATTTACTGATTGCTGACTATACACATTTACAAATTTGCTAACTTGAACTTAGAAATTAAAAATTTCATCTTTTTTTTTTTTTTTATACTTTTAATTAAAATAGTTAGAAATGTCTGTGGTGCGGTGTGTGGCTTTTATTTCGGCAGCTGGATCTGGGTGTGGTTGGGTAGAGACACAGGTTTCAGAACACACAGCTTTATTTACACACCCACGAACATCGAACATTACACACATACAATTAGAGACATAACGATATTTAACTCACAACATGTAACACATTTAAAGACACCTAATTAAAGATTCGGGGAAGGATTCCACTTCCTCTCAGGATGAGAGATTGTAACTAATGCCAGCGCAGGTTTCTCTATACTCTCTCGGGTGAGAATCTCGATGCCAACTGATCATTTCTATCGAACGCCTCAAGGTGTACTTTTGTAGTGCGTAGGAGGATGCAAGGTTACAATTAAACATAACTTATTTGCTAAAGGGTAACTTATGAAGGTGGTTTAAGACTTAATAATAGAATTATGTTGTGTCGTATGTTGCCATTACTTTCGTTGAAAATTCAACAATTAAGAAATCACGAAGTTGAGAACGTAGAATTTTTGTATTATTTACTGGTTGATAAAGCGTTGAAGTGCAACTGTAAATAACATACTATATTTTACTTTATCCAGTTTAGATTTATTGAAAAAACGAAAAACAAGACTTGAAAAGAGTTAAATACGAATTATAAGTCATGAATATATTTTAGAATTATAAAAAGCTATACCATAATTTCTCATTGCCAACTGCCAAACTGATAGGTCTTTAATATACACTCAAGAGCCAAAACATTATGACCATTCTTACATTTTTCAATGAACTCGCCTGGATGACGTGGAAGGCAAGTGATCAGGTGGAAGTGGTATTTAACTGGTATTAAGTGGTGGCATTAATCCATGCCAAGGCGGGTTGAAGCTGTGTTGCCCGCCAAAGGTGGGCCAACTCGTTATTGAGAGGTGGTCATAATGTTTTGCTCTTGAGTGTATATATATTGTACTGAGAGAAAGGTCAAATGTTACAATGATGAACATAATCCAACATACAGCGATATGTTCATAATATAAGTTTGCCGCTTATCTTTATAATGTATTGTGTGAAACAGCATATTATACACTACCAGTACCACTTGTTATGTTAAAATAAATCACATGATTAATTCAAATTTTGTAACAATTTATCGAAGCTTTGAATCGTGAAAATTCTTATCCTGCAATGCAACATTTAAATAGAATTGGATTTCAACTGAATGCATATTCCGGCTTTATTTATTTCTTCATCACTGATATATTTTCAGCAACTTTTTATAAATTGTTTACTTTATTTTATTATTAATTTATGTAAAAATTAAAAATCTGTTATGTAATGATGTATTGCAGCATAGTTTCTGAAAATGTGAAGTTTGTTCAGACCCAGAGATGCATTTCGGGAGTTCGGGCAGATTTCCCTTCTCTTTGCCCCTGATGATGAGATTTTTCGGCTTACAGATATATAATTAACAGACTTAGCGTAAATTTACATTCGTTTCAATTCGCCTGGTGATTTTGAATTGAGTTATAAACTCATGTTTGTGAAAATCGCAACACCATGCGAGTGAGCTGAAATTTTCAGGAAATGCAAATTAGCGCATGATATGCGAATGATTAGAATTTCAAATCCGTAGCGTATGCTGAGCAGCGCCCTCTGAACGGCGGATGGATCCGAATAAATAGACGGCTGTAGCGAGGCGTGTATAGTTATCGGTGGTGATCTGCTAGTGGTAAACGTTAGCTCAATCGTTACTTATGCCTCTTCGACGAAAGAGAGCGAGATTTGAACAACTTACAGAGTTTAAGCGTGGGAGAATCATCGGCCTTCGTGAAGCTGGATTGTCTTATCGTGCAGTAGCCGCTCGTGTGCAGCGTAACAGCAGCACAGTGATGCGTCTTTGGAAGCAGTGGACGGACGAGTGTCGGACAACTCGGAAATCCGAGAGTGGACCCCGAAATGTGACGTCAGCTCGCGATGATAGACACCTGGTCCGCATGGCGCTGACGGACCGTACAGCTTCCTCTAGACAATTGGCAGCATAGTGGTCAATAGCTACAGGTGTTTCATTGTGTGCTTCATCAATTCGTAGACGTCTGCTGCAGAATGGACTGCGCGCAAGAACTCCTTTATGCATGATCCCTCTCACGCTAAACCATCACCGCCTGCGGCTACAATGGGCCGCTCAGCATAGAGACTGGCGTGCTGATTGGCAGCCTGTCGTGTTTTCTGACGAATCCCGCTTTAATTTGTGGTACCATGATGGCAACATTCGTGTCAGACGCTATGCCGGTGAACGCCATCTTCCGGAGTGCATTATCGAACGCCACAGTGGACGAACACCCAAAGTTATGAACTGGGGTGTCATAGCATATCATGGACGATTTCAATTGCTAAGAATTGTGGGCAATCTGAACAGCAACCGGTACATCAGTGAAGTTCTACAGCCCCAAGCTGTTCCCTTCCTTCAAAGCTTGCCAGGTGCTGTATTTCAACAGGACAATGCCCGCCCCTCATAGCTTCTTGCTTGGCCTGCGTATTCCTCGGATATGTCGCTGATTGAACATGTGTGGGATTTCGTTGGTCGGCGTCTCGCTCGTGATCCTCGTCCTGTTGCTTCTGCAGACGAACTTTGGGTGCGCATACAAACAATATGGAATGCTCTTCCTCAGGCAGATATTCAAAATTTGTTTGACTCCATGTCACGTCGTGTAGCAGCACTTATTGCGGCGCGTGGTGGTTACACAAAATACTGATTCCGATCTCTTGTTATTGTTTGTTTGCTTTGAACATTTAATCATTTATTTGTACCACTACCATTCAACTGTGTATTAAATTTCATTCAATTATGACGATTCCTTCATGGTGTTGCAATTTTCACAAACATGAGTTTATTAAATCAAAATCCAAACCATTTTTACCAGTAAATTGTCCTTTCATCTTAAATTTATTTAAATATTTTAAATTAATAATTAATAATTTTATTATTATTAATTGTTAAAATTTATTAATTAAATTATTAAAATTAAATTAATAAATTAAAATTATTAAAATTATTAAATTATTAATTCATTGTTAAAATTTTTAATTTTTAAATTAATAATTTTAACTTTGTTAGTTAATTGACTTCAACTGATATATTACTAAAATTAATTCTTCAATTAATTTTAGTAATGTATCAATTAAAGTCAATTAACTATGTTAAAATTAGTGGACGAAATTTATGTATCCGAAGTTGGATAATAAATAAATATTTTTGTTATGATTATTATGTTGTGTTAATTTTTATTAAGGTTTTCCTAAATTAGATAAGAAATATGTTATAAAAGTTCATTTATTACCAATACATTGTACAATACATACCAGTACATTAAGTACATTGTAAAAAGTGAACGTACTTTTTATTGCCAACCTAATAATTAAGTTTGTATTAACAGAAATGAATTATAAGTCGGCTTTATCGATAAAAATTTGGAGAAATTATTAGCAGAAATGGAAATTTAAAAAAAAAAAAAAAAAAAAAAAATTTCTTGAATGTGTTTAAGAAAATTCTGGTCGATTAGATATGAAAATTTTACCTTAAACAAAATTTTTCAAGTACATGAATAATAGAACTTATTAGAAAAATATTTTGATAAATTTTGATAACATTGACGTTAACATTTTAGTAATATCGTATATTTAAAAAAAAAAAAATGACATAAGCAACTGTGTATTTTGTTCAAAAAAGATGATTTTAACTTCGAATTCTACTTTTAAATTATTTTGAAAGAAAAGATTATTCCTTTTTCCAATTACGATAACGTTATTCGTAATTTCCTTTTATAGTTATAGGAAAAATTTAAACACAGAAGTTATGGAATTTTAATATTCCTTTTAATGCTATTGTATTGGTCTAAACTTTATTATAATTTTTATTCAATATTTTTTAATATTCAAATATTAGATATGCTAGAAGATCATTATATGTTATTATTAAATAAAATTTATTTTGTTTTTATAATCAAACATTAGATGTTAAAAGTAAGGCTAATTTCTGATCAATATGTAAAAAAGTTAACCAGATGGACTGTTGCACGTATTAAGTACATTTTATATTGTAATTCTGCAAGAGTTAAAAACTTTCATGAGAAGGCATAGTTTTATGCATAACTATTGTGAATTTTGGTTAAATATATGATAAAAAAAAATTTTAATTGCAACAAAAGAAATTTAAAAAATTTTTTTTATTAGCAATCAATATTTTCCAAACAATCTACCAAAGTATAAATCATTTAAAACAATATTTTTTTCTTTCAAAATTGTTCCTTGGGATAAATTTATTTCTTTATTAATGGTGGTGGCCATGATGATGTCCATGATGATGACCATGATGGTGACCATGATGATGACCATGATGATGATGATGACCGTGATGATGTCCATGATGGTGACCGTGATGATGGTGGTGGCCATGGTGATGATGATGCCCATGATGATGGCCATGGTGGTGATGGTGGCCATGGTGGTGGTGATGTCCATGGTGATGATGATGCCCATGGTGGTGATGATGTCCGTGGTGATGTCCGTGATGGTGATGATGTCCATGGTGATGCCCATGGTGATGTCCATGATGATGATGATGACGAGCCTCTATACTATCAGAAGACTCACAGCTGGCATAAGTGCATAGCAACACGACGCAGACAGCAACGAAAAGAATGATTGAGAGTTTCTAAAAAAAAGCAAAATGCATCAATATAATAATTCACTTAGTTTTAAAAAAAAAAAAAAAAAAAAACTACATTAAAGGATTTTCAAATAAAATTTTCCACTTTTATATAAATGACAATTTTTTCCGAAAAACACTTTTTTAATTAAATTTAGTATTAATTCTATTTACAATTAAAATTTATCAAAATTCTGAATCATAAAAAATTAACTACATAATCATGTACACATAACATATGGGATCTAATAAATATATATTATTATAGTTAAGTTTGAAATTATTTATATAATAATTTTGTCTTTATACAAGAATTTTATTTATTTTTACTACGTGTATAAGAGAATTATTATTTTTATTTATTGGTTGTTGCAACATTAAAAAAATTTTTTTAAATAAGTATTCTTAGATAGTTATTTTAAATCAACTTATTTATATATTACAACTATTTATATATTATTATATATATTACAACTTATTTATATATTATGACTTATTTTAATATGTAGCTTTAGATTTTAAGATATTAATAAAAAAAATTTTATGCACCCATTAAATAAGACAATCGAATTTAACTGCTTAAATTGCTCAAATTTCAATATAAATTATTACTTGTATACAATTTATAAAATTGAAATTCTTATTCTATTTCATAAATATAACAATTGATTTATCTAATGATATATTTTGATGAGCAATAGACTAAAAGATTCATAAGTATTCTAATTGACTAACATTTTAAGTAAAATAAAAAAGGAATTGGAAAGGAATGGAATTTTACTTTACCATTCTGAATATTAGTTAGCTCTTGTGATACTATGAAGGTATAGAAGTAGTTCCTTCACAAAACTGTGATATCCGAATGTCCGTTGCCTCTCTATTTATACCATAATCCAAGATCTAATTTGAGCGAACTATATTCTACAAAACCCGAAAGTACATGGCAATGATTGGTCCATTTTTTTTTTTATTTTTAAATTTATGTCAGTATCGAGACTATGATTGGATACAAACTATCTAAAGGCATCTTTGAGCAAAAAATAAAAATGGCGTTTTAAGGAGACAGTTGCTTACTCAAGCAAGGCATTAAATTTTCTTTTTTTTTCAATCTTACTTTTTTTCGGAAAAAAGTTATTTAATTATTAAAATGAATAATTTTGGAATGCCAATTTTTTTTTTTTCCTTTTATGACAGTCAAGATTAATTTTATATTTGTTCATTGTAAATTCATTTTTGTTGTTTTTTGATTTTATTAATTTATACATTCATGATAAATTTCCATTTATTATAGTTGTACATAATTAGCGATGTTGTTTATTATTCATACTATTGTAATTTTTTTAACTTCTTAAATTTATAAATATTTCTGCATTTGTCCATTTATTCTAAGAAATTTACTTTTATTTCTTATACCTGAAATAATAGTCTTGTACTTTTGCTGTGGTATTTTTAATTAAAAAAAAAATTGTTTTCAACTAAGAAGTAGTATCCTTATATATTACAATATAATATAGGATGTATTGGATTGATGGTCGAATGCGTAGCGCTCTGTCAGCGCCAAAGATTTCGACATCAATTTAAATAATAAATCGGTTTACTGTCGTTATAAAAAATTATAACAATCGATAAAAAACAGTTATATAATTGTTGTTGTAAACTGTTGTTGTCGATAATTTATTTAAACTGTTGTTATTTATTATCCCATTTGGACGACAGCAACATCTAGATCAAGTTCATAAATTGGTGTGTTCTCATGGAAGGAAGGGGCATCTTCTTTTACAATAAAGCACCCCTAGGTAGAAGTCTGATTTCGTTCCTGGTCGCTGAAGAAAGAGGACTGAGTGCCTTCCTGGAGGTCTTTTAGGATAACTATTAAACATTTGCGTATCGGAAAACTCCCGGCGGTGCAATGGATGATTTTAGTGATTCGGAATCCACTTTAAGCCGTTGGTCCCTGTCTAATATGACTATAGAGCTTTGGGCGAAGGGCTGACAATTCTACCCTATAAAGGAAATCATCTCCCTGTCTCCAGATCTGCCATTAGGCACACGAACTTGGCCCACTATGGGACTATTGTGCCAAAGAAGAAGTAGATGCATTACTTAATTTTTTATATCAAGATTTTTTTTTACACTTCTAAGTACTCACAGTATAAGTTTGTTTCATCAAACAATGTTATGCTAATGTTTCATCAAACAATGTTATGCTAATGTTTCATCAAACAATATATAATGATTTTTAAAACATCTTTATAATTATATTTAATATCATTTTCAAAGCTTAAAATAATTACATTTATATTTTAATTATCAAGTAAGAACTCAACTACACTCTTGTCTTGGATGAAGAATTTGCTCTTTAAGAAACCTGAAAGAATCTAGAAATTGATTCCCACCTGTGATGTTCGTTTCAGTCACTGCGTTGCAAAAGGGTAGACTAGGTGGGGTTAGAGACAGGGTGTCTATCTTGTTGGAGTTTGCATGGTTCTTAACACAACTTGCATATTTGATGGATATATTCGCAACTTGCTACAATTAATGAACAATGAGAAGATTTATATCCTATTTTTAGTTATAATTTCCCTCCTAAAATTTATTTTCTTAATTCAACATTTATTAAATCTTTGAATATCAGAAATTTAAGGAAATTTATATATATGAGATATTCATCATATTATTTTTGTTAATAACTGCGTTAGATGCAAAAATGCCATCCTAGAAATCTTGCCGAAGTTTCAGGATTGAAATAATGTTGTAAATTGCTTAACGAGCAGAGCATTGAATTTCCAAAATCAGGTAGAAATGGAAAAAAAAAGTCGAATCGTAGATGTCAGTGCTTCTACTGGATATGGACAAGATAAATCTATAGGCCCCAAAGTCCTTCAGTGAGGAAGAAATGTTTAAAAACTCTCTATATATAATCACTGAGGGTTTTCCGTCAAAATTGTAATGACGCAATGTGGAGGTAGTATTGCAGGATTTTCAATTCTCTTGTTCATCCTTGAAAACATTGTATCTTCTACATATCTTCCATCCCAGACTCGAATGATTTCAGTTCAAATAAATTCAGACCTGGCTTCGAAAGCAATGTCACTAATTATCTTCCACTTCTTTTTAATTTCTAATATTTAGAATAATCATGAAATTTTTTGTGTGAATCTGTCCTTGGATTTGTTGTTTCATAAATAAGCCTAATATGCCTACTTATGGCAATACTCAACCTATTTGGTAACCTAAAATTTTAGGATATTTTATTCCTTAATATGAAAACCTATCAATTTATAAATCCTTTGCATCTTGATATTTACTGGTATGTATGTCAAATACCAGTAAATGCCAAGATAAAAATATCTAAAAATTTTTTTTTAGTGGCTTTGCATTTTTGGATTTCTCTTCAAGGTTATTTACATTTGCGAAAAGCAATCAGACATTAATTTTTCCAAAATAAAAAGAGGTTTCGTAATGTGTTTATTTTAAATATTTGAGAAACTCTTGTCTTTTAATGAAGAAATCTACCTGAAAAATATAGAATTCTCAAATATTTAAACAATTTATTACAAAATGGCCAATTTTTCATAACAGTATGACTGCATATATTTGACAAAAAAGCCTATCAAAACATGTCATTTCACCAATAAAATATAATTAGCCAGAGATTAATATTATAGACCGAAAATGTATAAGTTTTATCGAAAATTAATAATACTTTTTGAAAAATCTTTATAAATTTTGCTTTATAATGTTATATAATAAAATTATTCTGTATTATCACGCATTAAAAATGTTGCTGAAAACTCCTATATTTTTATATCTCCCAAAGACAATAAGAAAATCATTTAATTTTTATACAATTTTCATCTAGAGCAGGGGTCTCCAAACTTTCCAGCCTTAGGGCCATACTGTTTACTCCAGTAAGTACCAAGGGCCAAATCCGTTTTAATTTTTCTGCCATTATCTAAAATTTCAAGATTTTTGCATTCTTAACACCGAGTTATTATCATTGTTGTTATGCTTAAGTTAAATTTTCTGCATATTATGCTTGTCATTAAGCTTTTACCAAGCAAGTAAATAAAACCGAGTTATTATCATTCTGAGTTTTTTATCCACCTTATTACAGCAACAATAAGCTATTCGCTGTCGCTGGCCGGATGGATGACACTGGCGGGCCGTAGTTTGGAGACCCCTGATCTAGAGGAATATCTTTCTTATATATTGTTTGAGTTGTTGAATTTTATTCGTAAGAAAAGGTAAAAAATATTTCACAATAAATAACGAAAAAAAAATTTCGGATAAGATTTTAGATAAGAATCTTTGATCATATATAATTTTCAAGTATATGAACATACATGATAACATAAGTAACTATTTATTTTGTACAAGAAAAGACGAATTTCCCTTTACATTATCTTATTTGTTTAAAAAAAAAAAAAAAAGGATAATGCTTTTTCCATTTACAGTTACGTTATTCATAATTTTCTTTTTAAACCCAAATAGGAAAAATTCAAGTGCAAGGAATTTCAAAATTCTCTTTTAATACAACTGTATTGGTCTCAGCTTTTTAATTATGAAAGTTTTTTAATATAAATATTATTTTTAATATAGAAATATTAGATACTAATAGATAACCATTATATAATATTATTAAGCAAAATTTCTTATTATAATGAAACATTACAAATTAACGATAAGGTTAATTTCTCATCAATATGTTAGAACTTAACTAGATGGACTGCTGCAAGTATTAAGTACGTTTTAATTTGTAATTCTACGAAAATTAAACAACTTTATGGAAAGGCATGGTTTCATACTTAAACATTATGAATTTTAGTTGTTAATAAAAATATGATAAAAAGTAACAATAAATTGCAACAAAAGATGTTTTTAAAATAAATTTTATTAGCAATCAATATTTTTAAACAATCTACCAAACTATAAATCATTTAAGACAATATTTTCTCCCTTCAAAACTGTTCCTTGAGTTCAATTAATTTCTTTATTAATGGTGGTGCCCATGATGATGACCGTGATGATGACCATGATGATGACCGTGATGATGTCCATGATGATGACCGTGATGATGTCCATGATGATGGTGGTGGCCATGGTGATGTCCATGATGATGGCCATGGTGGTGGTGATGTCCGTGATGGTGATGGTGACCATGGTGGTGATGATGTCCATGGTGGTGGTGATGTCCGTGATGATGGTGGTGACCATGATGATGCCCATGGTGGTGGTGATGGCCATGATGATGGCCATGGTGATGACCATGATGGTGGTGATGGCGAGCTTCTATGGCATCAGATGACTCGCCATTGGCATAAGTGAATAGAAGCACCACACAGACAGTAATAAAAGAATGATTGAAAATTTCTAAAGGTAAAAAAACTCATTATTTTACAACATTTTAAAGATAGTAAAAGAAATACTATAATTATTTCGGAACATTTTACAGTTTCGAAAATAGGTATTCTTACATAGTTGTTTCAAATCAACTTTTAATCACATTTAGTTTTAGATTTAAAAATATTAATAAAAAAATTATTTTATGCACATTATTATATATATAGAATTTAACTAATTAAATTACTGAAATTTCAATGTAAATTTATACTTGTATACAAATTGTAAAACTGAAATTCTTATTCTAATTCATAAATATAACAATTATTTATTAAATGATATATTTTGATGCTGGTAAAACTAAATATTCTCTAATATTCTTAACATGTTAAGTAAAATTAGAAAAAAATTAAAATTAATTTACCATTCTGAATATTAGTTAGTTATAGTGATACTACTGAACTTATAGTTGCAGTTCCTTCACAAAACTGTGATATCCAAATTGATTTTGCCTGTGTATTTATACCATAATCAGAGATCTAATTTGAGCGAATTATGTTCTACCAAACCCGAAAGTACTTGGCAATGATTGGTCCACTGATTTTTTTTATTTTTAAATTTATGTCAGTCTCGTGATTATGATTGAATAAAAACTATCAAAAGACATCTTTGAGCGAAAACTAAAAGTGGCGTTTTAAGGAGACAGTTGCTTACTCAAGCAAGGCATTAAACTTTCTTTTTTTAATCTTACTTTTTTTCGGAAAAAGTTATATAATTATTAAAACAAACAGTTTCAGAACACAATTTTTTTCTTATTTGTCAGTCATGATAAATTTTATATTCATTCATCGTAAATTCCTTTTTGTTGATTTTTGATTTTATTAATTTATATATTCACGATCAGTTTTCTTTTAGTGTAGCCCTTGTCCATTTATTCCAAGAAAATTTTATGACAAAGTACTCGTTGGAACATAAGAGAAAATGCCACACCCATTCGTGTTTTAATTTTGTGGGTCCTTTAAACTGTTTTTTGCTTGCAATATCTAGTTATTAAAATACTAATTATTATAATAACAGTCTATGAAATCTTGAAATAAATAATATAAAATTATATAATGTTCGTAGTTATGATTCCCAGGCACTGATGGCCGAGTGCTGGCTCTCTGACGCTTGGTAAGACAGGATTGCAGATTCGAATCCCAGAGGTGCCATGTATGTTTGTAGTGATTCGGAATCCACTTTAAGCAGTAGGTCCCGGTCTCATATGATGACTGTAGAGCAGGGGTCTCCAAACTTTCCAGACTTAGGGCCATACTGATACTTCAGTAAGTGCCAAGGGCCAAAAACGTTTTAATTTTTCTGCTATTATCTATAATTTCTAGACCAGTCGCCGAGTACGCGCTTTGAGCGAGCATACGCTTGCTAACTACAAACTATTGCCAGTGAAAAATCACAATTACATAAATCCCATTAGTATTTTTTTACAAGTGGATACCCCGCGATTTCATTCGCGTTAATTTGGCTTTTCCGTTCCTGAGGGATTTTCAGGACAAAAATCACGTTTGATTCAGGATATATACATTCCAAACATCGATATACATACATATGCGATACTCTTTTACCCCAACATAACTACCGAGGATAAACGCGGGATGTTCACTAGTTTATAATGTTAGTGGGATTCATTTCAATTATTTGTTAGTTGTTATGCTTAACTTAAATTTTCTGCGTATTATGCTTGTCATTAAGCTTTACCTTGCAAATAAATAAAAACGAATTATTATCATTCCGTGTTCTTTTATCCAACTTATTACAGCAGCAATAATCTATTCGCTGCCGTGGGTCGGATTTGGACACTGGCGGGCCGGATTTGGCCCGTGTAGTTTGGAGACCCCTGCTGCAGAGCATCGCAGAGCCCAATCGGACTTCTCACCCACATCATTCCCAAACTGTAAAGGGCAACTCAGCTCTAGGCATGTGATGTGGTGTGGTATAGTAGTAGTAGTAGCTGTGATTCAAAATATTAAGATATTTATGATATTTGAGCACTTAAAAGGTTTTTGAAAATGAGTTTTGAAAAATATTTATGGTTTTTTTTAATGCATTGGATTAGTTGTCCGGTTAAATGCAAATAAAATTTAATTTTTAGATAAAATATTTTGATATATTAAGTGATGATATTGCTCTGGTGCTCGGTGCCCCAAATTTCTGGTTCGAGTCACGGCAGCGGCATAGATGTTTATAGTGGTTCGGAATCTACTTTAAATCGTTGGTCCTGGTCCAATATGACTGTGGAGCCTTGAGTGTAGGGCTGAAAATCTTACCTCGTAAAAGGAAAGCATCTCCTGTCTCGAGATCTATCAGTAGGCAAACGGACTTGGCCCACCATGGGGCTGTTGCTCCAATGAAGAAGATATTACTTTATTTTTATATCAAGAATTGTGTTTCACACTTCTGAGTACTCACAGTATAATTTTCCCTCATCAAACAAGTAATTAATATATTATACTTTAAAAATCCTGTTTATAATTATATTTAATACCATTTTTCAAAGCTAAAAATAATTACATTTATCTTTTATAATTATCAAGTTATAATTCAGCTCCACTCTTGGCTGAAGTATATTGTTAGTTAAGTAAGTTAAAGGCTAGAAATTGATATCCGCTGGTGATGTTCGCTTCAATAGTCAAAAAGTAGACAGGCTGGGTGTCTCACCTCAAGATTGAACTAAGTTTGCATGATTCTTCACACTTCAGTCAAAGCATTTGAAAAGGGTAGAATGGATGGGGTTAGATGGCAGGGTGCCTCACTTCAATAAGTTGAACTATCTTGTTGGGAGGTTACATGGTTTTTAACATTTTTTTTTTTCATAGTTTTTATCTTTTGTTTTAATAATTAAATAACTTATTTCCCAAAAAAGTAAGATAAAAAAAAAAAAAAATTTGGGGAACATATTCGCAACTTGTTACAAATAAAGAACAATAAGAAGATTTATTTCCAATCTTTCTCCAATCGTGGGTCAGGGTTAGAATAGCCCAACTGTAGCCCATACAGGCGATGAATATGAGTACCCAGTGCCCGGGGGTATAACCTAGTGGGGTAAAGTCAGATTTCTCTCTTTAGGCGCCCCATGTCTTTGTGACACATGGTCAAGGAGTCAAGGATAGAAAAAAAAGGAAACTGCTTTTTTACCTCTTATCAGGATTCTTCTGTTAAAACGGTTTCATGGATTTGGTCTAGATTAGGGGTGGTCAACCAAATGACCTTGGACACTTTGGAAATGCATCATAACTTTGAAAATGCGGGACCATTGGCCATCATATAAAATTATTATATATCCCCATATTAGATTTAGACCAACTATAGACATTTTTTTTGAAGTAAAAAATTGAAACATAATGAGTTATTAATATTGTGTTTACTATTGTTCTTACATGTAAACATAGATATTATAATAACAATGATACTAAAAGCACATTGTAAAGAAATATATAACATCAAAAATAAAATATAAAAAATATATAAATATAAACGAAATAAAAAATAATAAAATCATTAAAAAACATTTATTTTACTAGTGCGCTATTTGTTTCTCCACTCTTTCATAGCTTTTTGCAAATCGATCTCAATTTGGGTATTTGCACATCGTAATGGGTGTTGCAGGTTAGTGTCCGTTATGTTTGATCGTGTTTTTGTGTTTGGTCAATTTCATTTTCGAAGAAAACGATTCGCAGGTGTAGGTTGAACCAAAAACGCTTAGAACTTCGACACAGAGTCTGGTTTGCTCAGATTTTGTGCCAATGCTCAACGTTTTGTGCCAGATTTCCCAAATTGGAAAATTTTCTTTTATGTCGTACTCGTAAGTGTTATAAAATTCTATTTTTGATTATGATGTTTGAAAAATGTGTTTTAATTCAATATTGTATTGTAAATCAACCAGTTCCATTTGGAGATATTTTGGGGCCGACTCGATTTCAATATGGAAGGACACATATTGAAATCGAGTTATATTTCAAATTTTTGTCTTTGTTTTTTTTTTTGTTGTTGTTGTTTTTTGTATTTGTCTAAGTCTAAATTATTCAATCGGCTTTCAAAATCAGCTGTAAGTTTTCTTATTTTTATAATTTAATTATTCTGCGACCTCATAACTGTAAACTTATAAATAAAACAGACAATATCTGTCACATATTCGTAAGAATATTATTTTTAAAATCAAAGTTAATTTTTCTCATAATTTCGACAGTTAATTTTTGATTATATGGATGCACACAAAATGTATTTTTAATGCGTTGGTTTTCAATACTTTGGCCATTAGAAAATAAATATATTTTGTAAAAGAGTGATAAATCACATGGGCAACCCCTGGCCTAGATGTTCCTTTCAACAAAGTGGGATAAGAAGCAACAATATCCCCATCTTTAGATTCAATTTTCTTTCTAAAATTAATTTTCTTAATTCAACATTTATTTAATCTTCGAATATCAAGAATTTAATGAAATATATAAGTGATACTCACCATTTTATTTTGTTAACAACTGTACTTGATGCAAAACTGTCGTCTTAGAAATCTTGCCGGGGATTCCGAATTGAAATAATGTTATAAATAAGGTATACATTTCTTAACAAACAGTGCCCAGAATTTTCAAACTCAGGTAGGAACGGAAGAAAATAATCGAATCTAAGACGTCAATGCTTGTACTGAATAGGGACATGGCAAATTTACAGGCTATAAAGTCCATCTGATAGGCTTCAGGAAATGTTTTAAAACTTCTATATGTAACCACTGAGGGCTTTCCTTCAAAATTGTAATGGTACAATGGGGAAGTAACAGGTGGGCTGAAAGAATCATAGGCTGACACATAGATGGCGCTACTAGTATTAAAAACTTATCCATAAACCATATGATATATTAAAACCATATGATTTTTAGTTAGCCTTAACCTTCAAAAGAAACGTGAATAAATTTGACATCTGTTGCACTATTAGTATGTGAGTAATAGCATTTTTAGTGATTTTGTCCATCCTCGGAAACACTGAATCTGCTACATATCTTTCATCCCAGACTCGAATGACTTCAGATTAAACGCATTCAGGTCTGGCTTCGAAAACATATCACTAATTATCTTCCATTTTTTTTTTTATTTCCAACATTTAGAAACATCATGAAATTTTTGACTGTATCTCTCCTTGAATTTGTTGTTTCTTAAATAAACCTTCTTATTGCATTAAACCCATTTGGAAACCTTATTACCTTTTAAAAATCGTAGGATATTTTATTATCTTGTGAAATCTTACTGCCTTATGAAAACTTACCAATTTGTAAAATCCTGGTATCTTGATATTTACTAATTTATAAAATCCTAGTATTTTGATATTTACTGGTGCCAAATATCAATAAATGTCAAGGTAAAAATATCTATTTTGAACTTTAAAGGAAATAAATTGAGTGACTTTTGTATTTTTTGATTTCTGTTCAAGGTTATGCTCATTTTCAAAACTATCAGATAAGTGTTTTTCCAAATAAAAAGAGTTTTCTTAAAGTGTTTATTTTAAATATTTAGGGAACTCTAAGAATATTTTAAAGAAGAAAACTTTCTGCAAAATACAGGATTCTTAAATGTTTAAACAATTTATTAGAAAATAATCCTAGTTTCGAAACAGTATGACTTAAACGTATGATTGCATATATTTGATAAAATAAATCTATCAAAACATGTAACTCTACCAAGCAAATATATTTAGACAACGATTATTATTATCAACCCCTTAGACAGGTTTTATCAGAAAATATTTGACTTTTATTAGAAATTAATAGTATTTTTAGAATTTTAGAAAAATATTAATAAATTTGCTTTATATATATATATATATATATATATATATATATATATATATATATATAACATAAATATATATATATTTTTTATTTCCAATGGCAGATTATGAACAGTTACAGCAATAAAAGGAACAACGAAAAAAAAAACAGATAATACAACAAAACATGCTGAAACAGAGTTCATTAATCTAACATAATGCCAAGTTGCAGATCTTTTAGCCACCAAAAAGTGTTACCAGGTGCACCACGGGGAGGTAGATAAAATATATATGTTATATAATATATAAATGAATTATTTTGTATTTTTACACATTAATAATGCTGCAGAAAAGTCCTATAGTTTTTATACATCCCAAGGAATCCTAGTGGAATCTTAGGGAATCTATGAGGAATCTAGTGGAATATCTTTCTTATTTATTCTTGAATAAGTACATTAATAATGCTTATTTTGTTCAAGAAAAGACGATTTTCGTTTTAAATTCTACCTTTAAATTTCCTTATATACTTACAGGAAAAAGCTTTTTCATTTTACATTTCCATTACGTTATTGTTAATTTTCTTTTACAGCCAAATAAGAAAAATTTAAATGCAAAATATTTCAATATTCTCTTTTAATACAATTGTATTGGTCTCAACTGTTAATTATAAAAGTTTCTTAATCAAAATAGTATTTTTAATATTGTAATATCTGATATCATTATATCAAACAAAATTTATTCTTATTATGAAAAATTGTTAAAGGTAAGATTAATTTCTGATCAATATGGAAAACGATAGCTAGATGGATTATTACATGTATAAAGCACATTTTAATTTGTAATTCTGCAAGAATTAAAATGTTTTATTCATAAATAATGTGAAATGTGGTTGCTAATAAATATATGATGATAAAAAAATAACAATAAATTCAAACAAAAGATTTCTTTAAAATAAATTTTATTAGCAATCCATACTTTCCAAACAATCTATAAAAGTATAAAAATCATTTTAGACAATATTTTCTAGCCTTAAAAATATTCCTTGAGATAAATATATTTTTTTTTTATTAATGGTGGTGCCCATGATGATGTCCATGATGATGACCATGATGGTGACCGTGATGGTGACCGTGATGATGACCATGATGATGACCGTGATGATGTCCATGATGATGGTGGTGCCCATGGTGATGTCCATGATGGTGTCCATGGTGGTGGTGATGTCCGTGATGGTGATGGTGTCCATGGTGGTGATGATGTCCATGATGGTGGTGATGTCCGTGATGATGGTGGTGACCATGATGATGCCCGTGGTGGTGGTGATGGCCATGATGGTGGCCATGGTGATGACCATGATGGTGGTGATGGCGAGCTTCTATGGCATCAGATGACTCGCAACTGGCATAAGTGCATAAAAGCACCACACAGACAGTAATAAAAAGTATGATTGAAAATTTAAAGGTAAAAAAAAAATCATTATTTTACACCATTTTAAAAGATAGTAAAGAAATGCTATAATTATTTTCGGGACATTTTTGCATTTTTCTAAAATATGTATTCTTACATAGTTGTTTCAAATCAACTTTTAATCATATTTAGCTTTAGTTTTTAAAATATTAATAACAAATTATTTTATGCACGCATTATATATGTAAATCGAATTTAACTGCTTAAATTACTCAAATTTCAATATGAATTAATACTTGTACACAATTTGTAAAATTGAAAATCTTATTCTAATTCATAAATATACCAAGTATTTATTAAATGATATATATATTTATGATGGTAAAACTAAGTGTTTCCAAATATTCTTATTAACTAACATTTTTAGTAAAATACAAAAAATGAAAATTAATTTACCATTCTGAATATTAATTAGCTATTGTGATACGACTGAAAGTATAGAAGGAGTTCCTTCACAAAACTGTGATATCCGAATGCCCGTTGCCTCTATTTATACCATAATCCAAGATCTAATTTTGAGTGAACTATATTCTACAAAAGCCGAAAGTGCATGGCAATGATTGGGCCACTGATTTTTTTTATTTTTAAATTTATGTCAGTCTCGAGATTATGATTGGATACAAGCAATTTAAAGGCATCTTTGAACGAAAAATAAAAGTGGGATTTTGAATATAGTTGCTTACTCAAGCAAGTCGTTAAATTTTCGTTTTTTACGTTACTTTTTTGGAAACAAGTTATTTAATAATTAAAACAAACAGTTTGAGAACAGGAATCTTTTTTCTTATTTGTCAGTCACGATAAATTTTATATTCGTTCATTGTAAATTCCGTTTTGTTGATTTTTGATTTAATTAATTTATATATTTACGATAAGTTTCCATTTATTGAGCTGGTACATAATTGATATTGCCGTTTATTATTTGTACTATATTTTTTAAATTTCTTTAATTTATAAATTCTACATTTGTCCGTTTATTTTACGAATTTTGCTTCGTTTCTTACACCCTTCGTCTTGTACTTTTATGATTGACTTTTAATTTAAAAAAAATTATTTTCCAATGTTTTAAAAGGAGTAATATCCTTATATATTACAATGTAATAGGATGTACTGATATGACGGCCGAAAGACTAGAGCTCTGTAGCTCGGTGTCACAGGTTTCGCCTTCGAGTCCCTGCGGCTCCATGGATGATCGTAATTGTTCACAATACAATTTAAACTGTTGGTCCCCTGCCTAATATGACTGTAGAGCGTTCGGCGTAGGGCTGTCAACCCTGTCCCGTAGAAAGAAAGTATCTCTCCTGCCTGAAGATCTGCAAATAGACAGAGGGACTTGGCCCACGATGGGACTGTTGCTCCAATGAGGAAGAATAAGATGTATCACTCAAGATTTAGATATCAAGATTTGTGTTTCACACTTCTGAGTACTCACAGTATAATTTTTACCTCACCAAACAAATATTTAATATATTATGCTTTAAAAAACATAATTTTAATACCATTTTCAAAGCTAAAAATACCTTTATATTTTTAAATATGAAGTAACAGCTCTGCTCCACTCTTGGCTCAGGCTACTGGCCTTTGGTTCGATAAGGCTCTTAGTTCACTCTTCAGGTTCGAATCTGGCCTTTGTTAGTGATTCGGAATTCACCTTAAATTGTAGGTCCCGGTCTAATTAGCCTGAGTATGCAAAAAATAACAGTAGAGCGACAAACTAAACCAAACCAATTGGAATAATGCTCGTTATGTAACCTGAGAGAGACGACAAATTGATCCCCACCTGCAGTGTTCGTTTTAATCACAGCATTGAAAATGATTATGGGGATGGGTTGTCTTGTTGGGTGTTTACATTTATTAACACAATGGGCAAACTTGGGGTATATATTCCAACTTGCTGCAATTATTGGACAATAAGAAGATTTATTTCCTTTCTTTAGCTTTAATTTTTCCTCCTCAAATTAATTTCTTAATTCAGCATTTATTAAATCATCGAATATCAAGAATTTAAGGAAATATATATGTGATACTCAACATTTTATTTTGTTAGTAATTGTGATTTATGCCAAAAAATGCCGTCTTAGAAATCTTGACCGGGAATCAAAATTGATATGATAGAAAATGCTTAACGAACAAAACACTGAATTTCCAAACTCAGGAATAAACGGAAGAAAATGTCGATTCGAAGACCTCAATGCTTGTGCTGGATAGAAACATGAGAAATTTGTAGGCTATAAAGTCCATCAGCTAGACTTCAGGAACTATGAAGAATATAACAATGGTGACCATGTATTGACGGCTTTCCTTCAAAATTGTAATGGCTCAATTTAGGGGTAGCATTGCAGGATTTTTAGCTCTATTGTTTATCCTTGGAAATATTGAATCTGCTAAATATCTTCCATCCAAGACTCTGACTTCAGGTAAAATGAATTTGCTTCTGAAAACAATATCACTAATTATCTTCCATTTTTTTTTTTTTTTTTTTTTTTTTAGTATCCAATACTTAGATTCATCATGAATTTTTTGACTGTGTTACATAAATAAGCCTGCTTATGGAAAGAATACTCAGCCCATTTGGAAACCTTATTATCTTATGACATCTTACTACCTTATGAGGGCATAACAATTTATAAAACCCTAGTATCTTGTTGTTTACGGGTACGTATGCCAAATATAAGCGAATGTCAAGTTAAAAATATCTATTTTGAACTTTGAAAAAAATAAATTTATTTATTTTTTATTTTTATTTTCTTGCTCATTTATTATATTTTAGTGTATGCTCATTTTCAAAAGAATCAGACATTTGTTTTTCCAAATAAAAAAGAGGTTTCTTATTAATGTGTTTATTTTAAATATTTTGGAAATTCTGACATTCTTTAATGAAGAAATCTATCTGAAAATGTAGAATTCTCAAATATTTAAACAATTTAGTACAAAATGACCAATTTTTCATGACAGTATGACTGCATATATTTCCCAAAATAAGCCTATTAAATATGTAAATCCACCAATAATATATATCCAGCCATAGATTAGTATTATCAAGCACTTAGATAAATTTAACAGAAAATATTTAACTTTTATCGAATTTTAATAATACTTTTAGAAAAATATTTATAAATTTTGCTTTATAATGTTATATAATTTATACAAAACTATTCTGTATTATTACACATTAATAATGTTGCAGAAAACTCCTATGCTTTATACATCCCAAGGAGTCAATAGCAAAATCATTTTTTATTTAATTTTTATCTAGTGGAATATCTTTCTTTTGTTTGAAAAAGTTGAATTAAAAGAAGGGCTAAAAATATTTCACAATGAATAACGAAAAAAAAAAAAAAAAGAAATTAAGAAAATTCTTGTCGATTAGCTATGAATCTTTTACCATATACAATTTTCAGGAACATACATAATGACATAAGTAATAATGCTTTGTACATAATGATTGTTTTGTTCAAGACTTTTTCCCTTTAAACTATACCTTTAAATTATCTTATATGCTTAAAGGGAAAAAAAAAACGTTATTGCTTTTTTTCCATTTACATTAATGCTATAGTTAATTTTTTTTTTGCAGTCAAATAGGAAAAAATTAAAATGTATGGCATTTCAATATTCTCTTTTAATGCAATTGTATTGGTCTCAACATTTTAATAATGAAAAATTCTTAACCAAAATAGTATTTCAAATATTGAAATATTAGATACTATTAGATAACCCTTATATATTATTATTAAACAAAATTTATTTTTCTTACTATGCAACATTACATGTTAAAGATAAGGTTAATTTCCGATCAATATGTAAAAAAAGATAACTAGATGGATTGTTTGCACGTATTAAGTGCATTTTAATTTGCAATTCTACAAGAGTTAAAAAATTTTATGATAACACATAGTTTTATACTTAAATATTATGCATTTTTGTGGTTAATAAATATGTGATAAAAAGTAACAATAAATTGTAACAAAAGATGTCTTTAAAATAAATTTTATTATCAATCAATATTTCCAAACAATCTACCAAAGTATAAATCATTTAAGACAATATTTCTTTGCTTTCAAAATTGTTCCTTGAGATAAATTTATTTCTTTATTAATGGTGATGCCCATGATGATGACCATGATGATGTCCATGATGATGACCGTGATGGTGACCATGATGATGACCATGATGATGATGATGACCGTGATGATGTCCATGATGATGGTGGTGTCCATGGTGATGATGATGTCCATGATGGTGGCCATGATGGTGATGATGTCCATGGTGGTGATGATGCCCATGATGGTGGTGATGTCCATGATGATGATGGTGACCATGATGATGCCCGTGGTGGTGGTGATGGCCATGATGATGGCCATGGTGATGACCATGATGGTGGTGATGGCGAGCTTCTATGGCATCAGATGACTCGCAATTGGCATAAGTGCACAAAAGCACCACACAGACAGTAATAAAAGAATGATTGAAAATTTCTAAACGTAAAAAAATCATTATTTTACACCATTTTAAAAGATAGTAAAGAAATGTTATAATTATTTCAATATATTTTGCATTTTCGAAAATAGTTATTCTTACTTAGT
The DNA here is from genome assembly GCA_021605095.1 of Caerostris extrusa. NCBI lineage: Eukaryota > Metazoa > Arthropoda > Arachnida > Araneae > Araneidae > Caerostris > Caerostris extrusa. The sequence goes on from BPLR01000261.1 coordinate 223,796, forward strand.
TATTTCAAATCAGCTTTTGATCATATTTAGCTTCAGATTTTAAAATATTAAAAAAAATTATGCAGTCATTATATATGCAAATCGAATTTAACTGCTTAAATTACTAAAGTTTCAATAAGAATTAATACTTGTATAAAAATTGTAAAATTGAAATTCTTTTTCTAATTCATAAACTTAACAATGGTTTATTAAATGATATATATATATATATATATATATATATATATATATATATATATATGATGGTAAAACTAAATATTCACAAATATTCTTATTAACTAACATTTTAAGTAAAATACAAAAAAAATGAAAATTAATTTACCATTCTAAATATTAGTTAATTCTTGTGATACGACTGAAATTATAGAAGGAGTTCCTTCACAAACCTGTGATATCCAAATGTCCGTTGCCTCTCTATTTATACCATAATCAGAGATCTAATTTGAGCGAACTACATTCTACAAAACCCGAAAGTACATGACAATGATTGGTCCACTGAATTTTTTTATTTTTTAAATTTATGTCAGTCTCGAGTTTATGATTTGTTACAAACTATCTAAAGGCATCTGTGAACAAAAAATAAAAGTGGCGTTTTAGGAGATAGTTGCTTACTCAAGCAAGGCATTTAGTTTTCTTTTAATCTTACTTTTTCCGAAAAAAAGTTATATAATTATTAAAACAATAGTTTTGGAATGCAACTTTTTTTTTTCTTTTCTGTCAAGATATATTTTATATTTGTTCATTATAAATTCATTTCTGTTGATTTTTAACTTTATTAATTTATATAATCACGATAAGTTTCAATTTATTGTAGCTGGTACATAATTGATATTATAGTTTATTATTCATACTTTTGTATCTTTTTTTTTCTTAATTTTATAAATATTTCTGCATTTGCCTATTTATTCTAAGAAAAATTGCTTCACCTCTTATACTCGTATTCTTATAATATTACAATGTAACATGATGATTGCCTGATGGCCGAGTGACTACCGCTCTGTCGCTCGGTGCCCCAGGTTTCGGTTTTTAAGACCCGGCTGAGCATTAGATCTTTGTAATGGTTCGAAATCCATTTAAATTGTCAGCCTGGTCTAATAAAATGTAAATTATTCGGCTCTCTCAACAGGCAAACGGATTTGGCCCCCTTGGGGGTGTTACTCCAATGAAGCAGAATAAGATGTACTTACTATAAGATGTATTTTTGTCAAGATTTGTGTTTTCACACTTCTGGGTACCACAATGTAAGTTTCCCTCACCAAACAAGTATTTAATGTATTATATATTAAAAATCATTTTATAATTATTTTTAATAACATTTTCAAAGATTAAAATAATTACATTTATATTTTATAATTATGAATTAATAACTCAGCTCCACTCTTGGCTCAAGGATAATGCTCTTTAAGTGAGCTGAAAGAGGCGAGAAATTGATCCCCACTTGTAATGTTTGCTTGGAAGAAGTAGATTGATGGGGGTTAGAGGCAGGGTGTCTCACCTCAACAAAACTACTACTGTGCTTAAAAATTAAGACACATTTTCAATTTAAAATTCCAGGAATTATAGAATTTCCATTTTTTTCCTTTTAGGTCACTGACACTGTCCTTGACACCTGTGTGAAGTTTGACGTCAAAATATTCATTAGTGTTTGAGTTACGTTTGGCTTTGTGAAACGCTAAAAAGTGATTCCGGCGATTTTTGAAATGTCTGAATTAATTGAGCAAAAAGATTCAATTTTGTTTGCGTAAACGTATAGAATGTTGCAGAAGCCATTCGGTGAGCACTCCTATATCGGAAAGAAATGTTTAGAAGGGGTATAGACAGTTCAAAGAACGCAGAGACGAAGAGCATTGAAGACAAAGAGCCGTTTAGTTGACCATCAACCTCAACCGACGAAGCTCACGTCCGAAAAATTAAAGATTTGGCTCTTGCAAACCGTCGATTTACATTTAGAGTCCTTGCTGATGTTGTTGAAATTTCAAAAGGTTCAGTCAATTCCATTTTGGGCCTCAAACGAGTCAAATCTTGATTGGTACCGAAAATACTGAATGCGCCAGTTCAAACTGCATTGATTCTTCGTGACTTCTTAGCCAAAAAAGGAACCCATATTGTTCCACAATCACCGTATGCCCACCGTGCAATTTCTGGCTATTTCTAAACTGAAAGACCACACCGGGGACACCGGAGTCGATTGAAGAGATTCAATGTGAATCTCCGCGCACTTTGAAGGCCATCCTTGTCGATAACTTTTTAACATGCATTGAGGATTGGAAAAAAAGTTGGCATAAGAGCATTGTGTCCGGAGGGGATTACTTTGAAGGCGATGAAATAAATTTGGAAGAAAAAAACATAGAGTTTTTGAAAATAATAATTGGTTTTACTTTTTGAGCACTGTAGTATCTTGTTAGACCTTACATGGTTTTTAACACAACGTGCAAATTCGGCAGATTCACAACTTGCTACAATTGATGGACAATAAGGAGATTTATTTCCCTGTCTTTAGTTTCAATTTATATGTTTATATTATTATTTTTAATTTGATAAATTTTTTAGTTAAAATTAATTTTCTTAAATCAGCATTTATTAAACCTTCGAATATCAATAAATTAAAGATATATGTGATACTCCCATTTTGTTAGTAATTGTGTTCTATGCAAAAATGCTATCTTAGAATTCTTGCCGGAGATTCAGAAATGAAATAATGTTAGAAATATGGTGGAAATTGCGTAATGAACAGAGCTCTGAATTTCCAAACACAGGTAAAAAAAAATTCGAATCAAAGACGTTAATACTTGTGCTGGATATGGACATGATAAGGCCATAAAGTCTTTCTGTTAGGCTTAAAAAAAATTTAAAACCTCTATATATAACTACTGAGGTTCTTCTTCAAAGTTGAAATGGAGGTTATGTAGCAGATTCAATGCTTCAAGGACGACAAGAGGACTAAACTCCTGTAATGCTACCGCCTCCCCACATTGTGCCGTTACAGACTTGAATGACTTCAGGTCAAATGAATTCAGACCTGGCTTTGAAAACATTATCACTAATTATCTTCTACTTTTTTTAATTTACAAGATTTAAAATCATTATGAAATTTTGTGTGTATCTCTCCTTGAATTTGTTATTTTCATAATTAAGCCTAGTATGTCTGACTATGGCAAGAATACTCAACACATTTTGAAACCTTATTACCTTCTTAAACCTTGCCTTAGGAAATATTACTGCTTTATGAGATCTTACCAATTTATAAAACCCTAGCATCTTGATATTTATTGACATGTATGCCAAATACTAGTAAACAGTAAGATAAAAATATCTACTGTGAACTTTAAAAAAAATTTTAGTGGCTTTGTATTTTTGGATTTCTATTCAAAAGTAAGCTCATTTTCAAAACGATCAGACATTTGTTTCTGCAAATAAAGAGAGATCTCTTAACGTGTATATTTTATATATTTGAGAAACTCTAACAATCTTTTAATCAATCTAGCATAAGAATTTATTTATTTAATGAAGAAAGTTATCTTAAAAATAGGATTCTCAAATGTTTAAACAATTTATTAGAAAATGATACATGTGCCACAATAGTATGACTTAAGCGTATGACTGTATATATTTAACAAAATAAATCAAGCAAAACTTGTAATTCCACCAATAAAATATATTCAATCAGATATAATATTATCAAGCATTTAGATATGTTTTAATATAAAAAAATATGTGACTTTTATCGAAAATTTATGGCAATACTTTTAGTAATATATTTATAAATTTTGCTTTTATAACGTTTTATAATATATACAAAACTACACTTTAACAATTTTGCAGAAAACTCCTATATTTTTATACATCTCAAGAATTCAATAGCAGAATCATATAATTTTTTATATAATTTTAATCTTGTGGAATATCTTTCTTATACGTTGATTTAATAAGTTGAATTTTTGTAAGAAAAGGGAAAAAATATTTCACAATGAATATCGATAATCCTCTTATAACATAATTTATTCGTTTCGTGATCGATTGAAATTGTGTTAAAACGAATGACAGAAAGATATGAATCAGAAAAATGGTGAATGAAAGCTGGGCTGCATCGAGGCAATATTCAGTGAGGCGAAGAAATAAAACTCTTTCGATAAACGTTTTCGGTAAACACTTTCGCTTACTTTTAAACTATGTTAGATATTGTAGAAAACTGATGATATCGCTTTGTAATATAAATTAAAAATGAATTATCCTAATTCCTTTAAAATACTTTGATGACCTTTGGACACAATTTAAATTTTGTTGAATTAGGATTTATAAGTTCAATTAATAAAAATAAATTGAATTTTATTGCTTTGTAGTTCATAAAATGTATTCTATGAACTTGAAAATGTATTATTAAGTTTTCAATATGACTATAATAAACACGTTTCTCATTGTATATATACACAAAAGGAATTTTAAATTTATTTTAACTGTTGTTGTTTCTTATCCCATTTGGTTGACAGCAACATCTAGACCAGGGATGGGCAAACTTTCGAAAAAAAGAAAGAAAAATCGAAAAAAGAAAAAGTTTGGCGGGCCAAGATAAATTTTTCTAAAACTTTAAAAACAATATACAAGTATTACAATTTAAATATGTTAATGAGATGAATGAAATAGCGATTTCATTTTTTTAAAAGTTCCTTGTATTGAGGTTCGAAGTGAGATGTACTGATTCTAAGGAACGAGGCTAAATGCTCATCTGTCAGTCAACATCTGAAATAATTCTTTCTAAGGTTCATAGTTGAAAACACTTGGTCACATATATACTTAAGATGAAGCAAACATAGCACTGATTTTCTAGGCGTGAGATATTAAATTTGGGAAACTTACTTTCGATAATGATTTGTAAAACTTTGGCATATTTATTTATTAACTTTGGTATATTTAGAAACAAATGCTTGAGATCCGCCTTCCGCTTTTAACACTTTACCGATTGAAAGCTGTCTGTGCTTGCTATTTCTGTCGATTTATGTTTTGTAGAACAAAAAAAAATAGAGGAAAGCTTTAAAAATCATCAGTCCTTTGAAAAAAAGGTAAGAAAAAAATATTTAATCTTTGAAAAAAAAGGAAGAAAAAAATATTTAATCAAAGTAGAAAAGGAGATGGCTATGTAATATATAAATATATATTTATTTTATTTTGCCTCGGACAGGCAAATTAAAAAATTCTATCCGCGGGCTGGATAGAACCTTCCGGCGGCCGTAGTTTGCCCATCCCTGATCTAGACCACCTCCATGAGGCGGTGTGTTCTCATGGAAGAAATGGACAGCTTCTGTTGGGATGGAGCACCCGTAGGTAGAAATTGCCTTGGCTCCGTGTCGCTGAAGAAAGAGGGCTGTACTTTCCTGGAAGAGTTTTAGTTTTAACTATCTCGCATTTGCAAGAATAATTAATAAGAAAAAGAATTATGAGAATTATTTAAAAGATTATTTATTACTTAAAAGAAAGAATTGTTAAAAAAAAAAAAATTTTTTTAATTTATTTATTTGAATTTTTAAACAATTTTAAAAAGGAATATCAGCATTTGGAAATACAATTTACCATTTTCCCTTTAATCAATGTATAAAAGGGCGACTAATAAGTGCTTTAAAATGATCAACATGTATCAGAATTTTCATGTGACACAATAAATGTTTTTGTAAATAAATTAATTTTCAATTAATATTTGGGTACTTATGTAATTTAAAAATGGTTATGACTTCATCCGACATTCATTATATTGTGTATGAATCGGTATAATTCCAAAATTCTTTTCTATTTCCAGTGAAATTTCTAATTGAACTGAAGCAATAAATAATGGAATCTATAGGTTTCTAAGTTCTCTATGTGATTATCTGTAAATGTGTACAGTAAGTAATTTTCTAAATTCACCAGTTAATAATTTTTGCGGTTTGTTTCTGTTGTGTAGTACAATAATTCCGTGGTACAATAATAGAAGTAACATTTTTACATTTATGTTCATGTTCATTTAAATTCATTCATGTTCGTTAAAATGACTGAACATAACAAGAGAGTTAAAATTGTAACTCCAAATAATTTTTGATTTTGAATACTTTTAATAATATCATATACAAACATCAATTAATAATATAGGTAACAGATAAATATATGACTATATTATCATGGTCCCTTATACTTATAACAAATCGAAGACAATTATGGAAATTATATCTTGATAATTAGGCGGTTATTTTTTTGACGTGTTTTGAAATATAAAAAAGAAATGCCAGGTAAATGAACTTTTATTATTATTTTTTATTTCATTGTTATAAAAACCACTCCAGCTAGATTCTTCTACTTTGCATACTTTTCGAAAAATTTAATTTGTATCATACAGTAAAATTTTTCGTAATAAAGAAAACTGCAGATTAACATATAAAAAATGAAGCTGTTCTATGAAGCTGTTTAACCCGCATTCTGTTTTAATATTTACATACTATTTATTTGACTAGATAAAATATTCCCGAGGGTTTTTTTTTTTTTTTTCAAATGTGTACTTTAAAAAGATACAAAAATGCTGATTAACTTTAAATATGCCAAAATTGGGCTTAAAAAAAAGAAAAATTAAATGAAATTAATTCCTGTCAAATTTTAAATGAAATTAAATAAAAAAATGAAATTTTTAAATGAAATGAAATGTTTTCAAATTTTAAATAAATATTTTAAATTTGGCAGGAATACGAAATAATTTTCAATAAAAAAATTTCACCAAGCTTATTAAATAAAATTCATTTAAAATAAAAAAAAACAGTGGCGTTTAATTTGGAGATGGTTTTAAGTATATTGTTAATAATTCAAAAGAAAGATTAATTAAATCTTCAACTTAATTTTTCATTTTCTTCTATTAGCTCCCACTATATACATATCTTGTTCAAATTTTCAATCGTTCATAAAATACTTTTTTATTCATCCACTCGAGTTCAAATACATTTTTTTGAACTTGTAGTGGATTACACTTGATATTAATACAGTTTTTTCAAATATTAATTCATTAATTAAATTTAATTAATTAATTTTAGTTTTTTTAGATTTAAATTTCATGTATCTACCAATAGATGGCGCCAGATAAACTAAAAAAAATGAATGAAAATTATTTATAAAGGACTTTCTCCAATGTGAAAAAAAGTAGGAATTGATTTTAAATTTTTTTTTTTTATATATTACTTGTTTTATTATTATTTAAATTTATTATTTTGAAACACCGAACCAGAATGATCTCGGGGAAAGCACGTTGGATAACGAATTAAGAAACTTGTCGAACCAAAAGTTCTTGTTCCTATTACGTAGATAACATAATAAACTTAGAAAATTTGAAAAATTCTTGAATTGATTCTATGTGTCTCATTTAAAAAATGCAATCATTTAAAATTTGGTGAACATTTTTATGTATATAGCAAATAATTAGTCAATCAGCAATGTTTTAGATACATTATTGAAGAGTGCATGATCTGAAATTGGGTAATCAATATATTTCTTTAAAAATATTTTTTTCTAAATTAGATGATAAATGCTTCAACAAAGGTTTATTTAGTTTTAGTTTAGTTTATTTAGTCCAATATAAATGCTAATTTAGTTGTTACTAATAAATATGTGTACAATTTTTTCTTAAAAAAATATAAATACGATCATTAACAGAAACCGAAAATTTATATAACAATTTTTCACTAATACATTTAAAGAGAATCTAACAGACTGGAGAATTAATATTTTTATAATTTCTTTAATTCATATATATTTAAACATATGTATAATTGAACTTATTGTAAATAATTGCCTTAAAAAATTTAATACCAAACGTTTTTTAAATAATATTCACTTAATAATTTCTTATATTTTTAAAGAAACTGCCAGGAGAGGTTATTGTTGTTGAAATCTTTGCTTAAAAAAAATTTCGTGAGTGATTTAAGCATATATATTAACAGAAATATTTTGTAATAAAATAATTCATTATTTTCTTTTTCTTATTTATTTTAATTGATTTTAATATTCTCTTTTCATAGGATTTAAAAATTAAATTTTTACGTAATCACAGATATAACTGTGATGTTTATTAGAATAAATGATATTGAAATATTAAATATTATTAAGCAATTATTAATTCTGTTTTCATATTGAAATATCAGATAAAAAGAATGCTTAATTCTTCCCATTTATTTGAAAAGAAAATTAAAACAGCTCATCTTTGTAATGAATTTAATTTTTCTATGTTACGAAAAAATAAATAAAGGACATTGAAAACGCATATTTTATATTCAAATATTATGAACTTAAGTTGAACTGTAAATTTATAAGAATCACTTGAAATTACAACTGCAGAAACCTTTAAAGAATATTTTATTAGTATCACTTAATCCCCAAAACACCATTACAATATAAATAAATTTAAAACATCCTTTTTCTCTGTTTTAAAACTATTCCCTTTTAGACAGCTCATTTCTTTATTAATGATGGTGTCCATGATGATGGCCATGATGGTGGCCATGATGATGTCCGTGGTGATGACCATGATGATGTCCATGGTGATGACCATGATGATGATGGTGACCGTGATGATGTCCATGATGATGGTGATGCCCATGGTGGTGGTGATGTCCGTGGTGGTGATGATGTCCATGATGATGACCATGGTGGTGGTGATGCCCGTGATGATGTCCATGGTGGTGACCATGATGGTGATGGTGACGGGCTTCTATGGCATCAGATGGGTCGCAACTAGCAAAAGTGCATAGAAGCACGACACAGACAGCGACAAATAGAATGATTGAGAGTTTCTAGGAAAAAATGAATTAAATAATTTATATTATAAATTTAATTAATAATATTATTTAAAAAATCTACAGAATTCAGAGTATTATGCCACTTTGAAAATGGGTCTTTTTAAAAAATAGTTTTTACTTATGCGAGGTTAAAATATTAAAATACCATCAAAAAATTTATTTTATACTTTTAAATATGTTTTAGTTGTTAAAAAATTTTAATTAGCGCTACACAAATTAATATAAATTCATCTAAATTCTAAAAGCTAAAATTATTAAAATTCTAAAGAATAAATTGCGAAAAAGATCATTGAAATAATTTTTTACAGGATTAAACAATATACTTTTAGTTACAAATATTTAAAGTAAAATATCGAGAGAGTGAAAATACTTTACCATTTTGAGTATCAGTTATCTATTATGTTATTGCTGACGATATTTGTTACTAGAACCTCGTTTACAAAATTGTGATATCCAAATTGATGTTGCCTCTCTATTTATATGTTTTCACTGAAGATCTGATTCGTTATTATATAACACAAAACCAGAACGTACATGGCAATGATTGGTTCCTCGAATTTTTTTGGTTTTTAATTTTATGTCTGTCTCGTGGCTACTGCTGGATATAAGCAATCTAAAGACATCTATGAACAAAATATAAAAATGGTCCTTTTGGAGATAGTTGTTTATTCAAGCACAGCATTAAATTTTCTTCTTTCGTCCAATTTTTTTTTTTTTTTTTTTCGAAATAATTTAGTTAAATATTGAAAGGAATAGTTTATGAAAGACAATTCTTTCTTTTTATTGAAACTTTAATATTTGCTTATTACAAATCCCTCTTTCTTGTCTTCATTTAGTTCATTTAATTGACGTTAAACTAACGTCAATTAAATGAACTAAATGAAGACAAGAAATATGGATGTATGTATTCACGATTAGTTTCCGTTTATAAACTTACTGATGCTTCTAGTGTTAAATAGAACGTCTAATTGAAAATGTTGCAGATCATTCTGTAGTGAAATAAGATCTTGACAACGTTTATGTCAAGTTTTTACAACGTTTACAACGTTTTTACCTTTTTTTTTAATATTCACATACTTTCCTGCGTTTTAACCCCTCATTCTAATAAATTTTGCTTACTTTCAGAACTCAATAAATATTGTACTGTAATTTTGTTGTTTTAAATCATAAGTCTTTCAAAATAAACGTTAGGATCTTATAAATTTAGTACAAAAGAAAGTAATAAGTTATTTAATTAGATGAAAATAGATGTTGAAGGCTTTTGCCTGAAATTTCTCGCTACTGAAATGAATTTCGAAATTCTTAAATGAGAACATTTTCAATTCATTAAAAATATCTTTATTCATTTAATAAAACAAAAAAAAAGAAAATTTTCCAACAAAAACATTTACATCAACAAAACATTTTGCTTCAATTATGTAAAATAATTGTCATCTTGAATTGTTGGTGAAAACACAGAAATATGTCCAATTCGATGCCCAATAATATACTGTTTTTTTTTTCTTTCTAAAATTACTTAATACACTAACATAAAACTTCATTTGCATTTTCAATAGCAGATTCTGTTAGTTAGTTAGACCAACAGAATTTGCTAGGCCATATATTATATCATATAGTTGTTAGACCATAGATCTGTTTGTTGCCTTCTATATATCTCGTGTTAGACGATGTTAGACCATATATCTAGTGAAAAGTGCCATAATCTACTATTGGGTCTTAAAAATTGTCTTCCAAAAGGACTTTTATGGTAATTGTTACACATTTGCATGTCAAATGGAAGATGACCCGGAAAACTACTTGACAGTCCGGCTGTCTAGGGAAGACACTTACTGCACATTGACACACTACCATAGGTTATGAGTATAACCAGACAATCCCTTAACATCAATTTTATCATTGCAGTATTTCCATAGAAATTAACTGGAAAATTTGTATTATACATCTCTTTATTTAAAATAAGACATTTTTCTGTTTATCTGTATTTCCTTTAAAACTATAATATTTAAAAATCCAATTTTTTTTTTTTTAATTTTAATCATTATTTTTTCGTAATTAAAATTTTAAAAAATTGGATTGGATTAATTTTTTTCTTTAACTTAACCAAAATTTTTTTTTAAAAAACTCATTAATTATTCTTTATATGAATAAAAACTTCATTTTTTTCCCGCCAGATTTTCGTACCATGAAATGGCGTCTGTATTTTGCTTTTTTAAAAAAATCACGAAACATATCAAACGAGATCACAGTTCTTGTAATGGCCGACGCCATTTTGATATTTCACTTATGAGAGCTTATATCTGATGTTTTTATTTTTAGTCGCTATTAGTTATTTCGACCCGATTATTGAGACTGTTTTTAAGTGTGTGATTTTTTTTTATATTAATTTGCTGCATTCCATACAAAAATTTGATGACAATTCATTATTAACAATATGTTTGCCAACTTAATTCTTTGATTAAAAAAGAATTAGTATTCAAAAACGTTTTAATATTTTACATTTTTATGTTTATATAGATTAGAAATGATTTATTTCTTCTAATCTGGAAACAGCGAATTGTATTAATAGTTATAAGAAGATTTGAGTATCATGTATCATATTAATTTAATTTTTATTCCGAATTTACAGCAGCATTTTTAGAACGGGAATACAGAAAACTATAATGTTTTAATTCTGTAAATGTGTATTGTATATATCTATATCTTCTTCTGCATTGTCGCAGCAGCCCCATTGTGGGCCAAGGCCGTCTGCCTACTGGCAGGTTTCGATGCAGGAGATGTTTTTTATGAGGTAGGGTTGTCAGCCCTACACCCAACAGTCATATTATACCGGGACCTACGGTTTAAAGTGGATTCCGAACCACTACAAACATCCATGGCACCTACAGAACTCGAACCCTGTGTCACCGAGCATTATTCACTCTATCATCAGGCCCTATATATACATGTCCGTATATATATATATATAGCTCTGTACATAAAAATGAAAAGGCAATAAAAGTTTAGATTAATTGAAAGTCGTGTTTATTTTTCATTGAATGAAGTCCTAAAATCAATTTAAATTCCAATCAATTTAAATGAATTTCTTAAAATATTTTTTGATATAAAATGAAGCAATTGTGCTATAGGCAAGCTGATCATAATAATTTTTAGTATTTTAGTAATCAGTGATGTCACTTGCGACAAATACCTCACTAATTTTTCTAAATTTTTCTAAAGTTTAAATGAAAACGGAATTCATTTCAGGAAAGAGTAATACGAAAATTTTTACAAAAATCTATGCCAATCTAATCACTGCTAGACTATTTTTTTTTTCGCTAAATAGGAATCTAACGAACTGTACATGTAAATAAAAATATATAGTTTACATAAAACGAGTTGAAGAAAACTATAAAGAAACTCATTCAAGCAAAATCAGATCAGAAATTTTAAAAGTTCTTTCTTTTCTTTTTAAGCTCTCTTTTAATTAATTTCTCACAAAGTTATAATTATAAATAGTTCATTAAAACACAGATTCAATTTCAGGCTAGTTAAATGGATAAAATTATCGGATCAGATTTTCTATTACGGAATTTACAACGTAAAGTTTAAAAATGACTCAGAAAAAGAAAAAAATTATATTCAACTAAATTACACGCTTTGGAGATTTCAATCAAAAGAAAACATAAATGAGTCCAACGAATAAATCAGTTAAATGTTGAATCATAAATGAGTCAGTTCCCCCATGCAATTCTAAATAATTGATGAAAAATGTATAATTGTTTTGAAAAAGAAAATTGAAAAAAAAAGCCTTTAATTCTGAAATAATAATTCATTTAAGAAGAAAGAAAAAAAAACTAATTTCATGAAAATATACATAGAATAAGCTGCCTAATATTTCTACATTTTTTCCGATATTATATTCATGCTTATATTTATGATTGTGGGGCCTGAATGGCCGAGTGACTTGCGCTCTGGCGCTCGGTACCACAGGTTTCGGGTTCGAGTCCCGACGGTGTCATGGATGTTTGTAGTGGTTCGGAATCCACTTTAAACCTTAGGTCCCGGTCTAATATGAGCGTTACGGGGGCATTGTTACTTCACGTCCGTGGCTTATCTTCAAGTTGCATGTGTTCCTGGGTAATGCAAAGTGAGTAGCGTCTGTGCAGCGCTTGTCTTAAAGGTCCAAGACCAAGCTGTCTAAGTGTTTGCAAGCTGCATTAGAAAGAAAAAAATATTTATGATTGTGTTCTTCCGCATTTGCAGCCTGGTGGACAATTGGCTAGTTCTCTGGTCTTTGTACCACAGGCTTCAGGTTCGAATCCTGGCATTGACGTGGATGTTTGTTACGGTTTGCCCAAAGTGTGCAAAAAAATTACCGTAGAGCAACAGACTAAATCTTCCCCTTTCTGACATGTTCACAAAGGATCCTACAAAAGAGTAATCATTTGTATCAACACACATCTCTCAATCGAGTAATCATTTGTATCATCATACACACAGTCTTATATAAATGTTTCAGAAGTTGATATCATTATAATAATTAAAATATAAGTTCATAAAAAATATTTCATTTATTTAATTAAGGAATCATTTCCAGGTTGCCAATTTATATTTCTGTAACGTAATCTTCATCATGGTAAAAGTATTTTCTACATTGAAATCCCATAAATGTCTGACTCCAGACAGTTGTTGCTCAACAAGTCAACGTGCTTGAGGATAAAATTCAAATCTGCTAAATGAGTACGATGCTGTCCAAAGACAATCGACAGGGATTATGATGTACACTACAGAATTAAGACGATGATTACAAAAGAGGATTATGATATTCACTGCAGAGATGAGAGATGCTTTACGCATGCTGATACGTAATGCATCTTTCATCCACAGTGAAGTTGTGTCATGGGAAGTTTTCCTTTTATAAATACGACTCGTAGATGTTGCGCAATTATACATGAAGATTCTCCAGTAAGCAATGCCCTCCAGTTATCGTCAGTCGATAAAATAACCGTGGCATTCGTAAGTAGAACCTAAGTTCTAAAGTATAGTTTTATAGGAGCCAGTACAAAAGTATTCAGCTTAAGGTACTCCAGCAATTATTTATATTCTTCACACTTTCATTTTATTATTTATCATCATATTAATTATCAAATTGCTCTTATACAAACTTTTTTTTTCATTATACTGGTATATAACATAACAATATAATAATCCTCTATGAAAATAAAACATTCTATTCTATAAATACAGATTTGAATACGATTTACATACATATAGTTATCTGGATGCTAATGTTTGAAAAGGATATCTTGTGACAGATTAATAATGGTGGTGTAAACAGTAGGCCATTAACACCTTTTCAAGATCGAATGAATAACATATGTATATAAACATAATGAATAAATCAATAGATAAAAGTCAAACACTACAAAAGCAGATTAAAAAAGTGGAAGAGAGAGTAAAAAATAAGTCATCCATGAAATCAGTAAAAAGAACAGATTTATTTTATTATCTTGAAAATAGCTTTATCGTTATTCTCTTTTCTTTTTGTTATGATCTTCCATTTCCTATGGATTTTGTCCTGTCCGGCATACATATAGGACATATATTTAGATGTAAGACAAAATACATATAAAGAAGTTTAAAATTAGTGTAAAATTAGTTTCAAATATAGTGTAGTGATAAATCTGTCTTCAGGATATTATAAATTTGATAGATGTAGTTTTTGTTTAAAGGAAGGAGTACTTATTTCTTGTCTATCGCCCTATATGTGTAGGAAAAAGGCCTTGGAATAAATCATGTTTTCAACATTCATGAGATATTCCTGCAGAGTAAAAACGTTGGTGCAATGTAACAGGAACTAGATGGTAGAAAAATGTGGGTGCAATGTACCAGTATATATAAACATTATATATATATATATATATTGCGTGTAGGGGCTTACCATAATTGTTATATCTTACAAAAAAAAAGTTTAATACAATGTACAATGAATGGCTCCTAATATTCCATAATTTAATCTCTTGTCCAGTGAAATTATTCAATTTGTACATTTACGATAGATGTCCATTATAGAAGTATGAAAACATTTCGCAAAATTTTTAATTTCGAAATCAGTTCAATACACATTCATTTTTAAGCCTGATAAATAATTTCGTTTCCTCTAGTGTCCTTGTGTAGTAAACTAGTATGATTTTTAGTGAGGGAGCTTTCTGATCCCAAAGGAGCCTAGGATACATAGTAAATTGCCACTATGTACACTCTTATATATATTTAATTTGACATAGAAATTCCTGTTTCAATGACTGCGTTTAAATGATATCAAAGTATGCGTGATTCTAACACTGTTGCTTAACTAAGTAATATTATAACAAATAAAAAAAAATAAATAAGTCTGAAAATAAATATGTAAAAGAAACATACAACACTATTATATAGGCTTTTTATTGACACAGGGATTTGATATTAAGAAATGGAAAAAAAAAATTGTACGAAGATTGTTATAAGTTATTTTCAATAAAATTTGTTTTGAAGTACACTCATATCCATGAATTAAGGATAATTCAGAATCACACAGAAATTGAACTCTAAAATAAAAATTTCACCTGTAGAATTATTACACACATCTTGAAGAAGAATATGCAAATTACAGGAAACCCCAGATGGCGCGAATAGTACATCACAATGACGAGAGTGTAAGAGAGGGGTATATAAGGAATGGTGGCAAAGAAGTAAAATTGTTCACAAGCGCTTTAAAAGCCTTTCAGTGCAATAACCGCATAGTTATGGCACAAAGGAAGCATTTGGATGATTTTTACGTGGTAGAATTATCGAACGACTGGAATGTGGACGTACCCAGCTGGAAGTATCCGAGGAACTTGGAATCGCCCAGATTGTCATCTCCAGGCTTTGGCAACGATTCCAAGATGATGGTAATGTGAATAGATGTTACAGCACAGGTCGCCCCGAGTTACAACGCCGAATGAGGACCGGTATTTAGCAGTTAATGCCAAAAGAAACAGACGGAGCACAGCATCAGACCTGTCTTGTCAGCTCTCTTCAGCTACCGGTACAACAGTTTCAAGGCAGACCGTGTACAGACGCTTAGGGCACATTGGTCTATATGCTCGTAGGCCTGTGAGATGTGTTTCACTTACCGCAACTCACTGTCGCCTGCGATTAACCTGGAGTAGAGAGCATGCATTGTGGACACCGCAACAAGTGGTCTGGTGTGATGTTTTCCGACGAGTCCAGGTTTAGTTTGCAGTCTTTCGCCGGACTTTCATATGGAGAGCGCCAGGTACCCGTTACCACCAAGAGAACACCATTGAACGACATCGTTACGGTGGTGCAGGAAGGCTCGTTTGGGGAGGAATTTTTCTTGGTTCCAGAACTGACCTGCATGTTCAGAGTGTAACGATGACAGGCCACATCTATCGGGATATCATTCTGGAATAACATGTACGTTTGTTTCGGGGCGCCATGGGTGCTGAATTTTTGTTTATGGATGACAACGCCCGTCCACACCGTGCAAACATTGTAGACGAATGCCTTCAATTGGAGGATATCACCCGTAGGAATTGGCCAGCATACTCACCGGACTTGAATCCAATAGAGCATGTGTGGGATATGCTTGGCCGAAGAATTGCAACCCGTCAGCCCCTCCCACCTGTCAACCGGAATTTCGGAGGGCATTGCTTGATGAGTGGTGTAATATTCCCCAAGATCAGATTGATAATTTGATACTCAGCATGCCTAGGCGTTGTAAGGCCTGTATTGTATCGTCCGGGAGACATACTCCATATTAACCATCATACTAACCATGTTATACTGTTTTTTGTAAATAGGTTCTTTTTTTTTTTTTTAAATTTGCTCCAGGAAGTAAAAATCGCAATTTTTATTAATTATGTCCAACATATAGCATCTTTTTTGTTCTTTACCTTTTGTTTAATAAATAGACTTTACAAATAAGTCAAATTTGTTTTGCTTCTGTCTCTTACTTTGCCTAAACTTCATTATCCTTAATTTATGGACATGAGTGTGTATATCGTTTTACTAGATTCAAGAGATTGGATTCAAATAGATTTCGGTAAAATTGACAAAACCCTGTTGCTAAACTAATTTAAAAACTGTTTTTCATTTCGAAAATATGAAAATAACCTTTAAGTAAGCCGATTTTCAAACTTTTATCAAAGGTTAATATCAAACTGTCTATATTTTCAACACTGTCAGTTGTGAAGTTGATATTGAACTTTTTTGGAAACTTTTTTCTAATTTGCAAATCGACATAATTTCTTGGTTTTAATCGGGTTTGAACAGAGACATAAGTTGCATTTAAAAGATAAAATCTGAACTTTAAACTGGGTAATCAATCGATCTTTGTTCTTGATTTGAATTTGCGTATATTATGTGTCAACTAGAGAATCTAAATCACGTACCTTACCTGGTCTTTTGTATCTTTTGCATAAAGCATTTTTTTTTTCCTTCTAAAAATTTCGATTCTACAATTAAATTTAATGACTTCAGCGTTTGATTTAGACTCAAAACCAGGGACCTGATTTTCCTATAGGCTAACTAGGCTTCAGCCTAGGGCCTCAAGATCAAGAGGGGCCTACATCCAAATTGTTAGCAAAATTAGAATTACACTATTCTAAAATCAGCAATAAATAAGTAATCATTAAGTAATCACCTAAAACACTGAATCGAAAATAAGGAGAAATTAGGAAATTAATTTATCTAAATTGAATTTGCTTTAATCTTCAGTGTAAAAAATTGAATATATTTAATAAAAAAATATGATAATTTTTATAATAATTTTTATAATATGATAATATGATTAATAAATATTAATATATAATTAATAAATATGATAATTTTTATTGCATATTTTATTTTGTACTCAAAGATTTTTATTATTTGAATTTTGTTTCTTTGTAAATGTTGTGGTTATGTTTGATTAGTTATTGTTACAAGTACTATATAGGGTGCCGAGAATAAATGTCCAAATAAGTTTTCTCGACTTTTTTTTTACTTATTATCCGTGCCGCATTTTTTATAAAGATTAGTACCATCACAACATGTTTCATTTAACATAGTGATATATATCACATTAATGATGCATTTTATTATCTCTCATGTAATTTACAAACTTAAAAATGGGAGGTGAAAGGGCCTCATAAGTGGAATAGCCTAGGCCCTCTTTTCATCTAAATTCGGCCCTGTATATATTATTATACCAGTTTAAATTCGGGAGAATTCGAGATCCACTACTACAATAAATAAATAATTTACAATCAAAACTATCGTCTAAAACTGGTAAGTGCTGCCATCTATTGTTCATTTACAATACCAAACATAATTTACAAAATAAACTTACAAAATACTACATTATTAGCAATAAAAAAGTTCATTTGTTTCGATCCAAATTAACTTTAGCATATAATAATCATATCCTTCAGCATATAATAATATATTACCTTAACAATATACTTTATTAAGCTCTGAATTTATGTTTGCATAGTTTCTTTGTCAACAATTTTCCTGGAAATAGGAGAAATGAAAGCATTGTTGCATTTCTCATAGGTCGTAGAAAGGTCGTCGTTCTCCTAGTAAAAAATTTTTATTATATTCCTAATTTCCTTATTGTCAAAAAAATTCCTTTAGAGGTTAAGTTAATAACGATAATTTCAAAATCATTTGACATTGGCAATTTTTTTTTTTTTAATATCAATTTTAATTGAATATTTAAAAAATAAAAATTTAAAATCTCTCAATAGAATTTTAAAATGTATTTTTAAAGTTTGGAAGCAAAATGTAGCTTTTAAAGCTTGAGGGTTTTTTTAATACCATAAAATATCAGGTTTTTTTTTTTTTTAATGGTACCACAAAAAAAAGTTGTGTTTTTAATGACACCATTGAAATACCATGCTGATTTAAAATATATGTATATCGTTGAATTACTCTATTACTTTTTTTTTTTATTTGAAAAATTTAAATCATTGTAATGAAATACAAAATTAAATGTCTTTCCTACTAAAAACAATTCTCCCATGGGTCTCTCTTAATTTTATTGGTCAGCCAAACTGGAAATAGGATCAAAAGAATGAAAAAGAAATTTATATCAAATTGCAATGATTGATCTCGTATAGCTCAAAATAATTAATTACAGTTTAAAAATGTTAATTCTGGTTAATGTTCAAACTTTCTTCATTTGAACTCCTGCAAGATACTGCACATTAAAAAATTCCATAAAATATTGCTTGTCGTCAAAAAAAAAAAAAGATGTGTGATCATATCCAATCCTTCATTTGCTATTATTTACAAATTTTTGTGCCGATATTTTAATCATTTTTGTTTTCTTTTGAATTTGGCATTATGTATTTTATTTCTCTTTACTAAAAGTAAATTTATTCAGACCTAAAGTTGGTTAGAAAATCCTTAAAATTAATCTTTATATGTACACTGAAGTGACAAAAGTCATGGGATAGCAATATGCAAATTTTCAGATGGCAGTAGCATCGCGTAGAACAGGTATAAATGCGCAGTGCTTCGCAGAGCTTTCATTTCTGTTCAAGTTATTCATGTGAAGAGGTTTTGACGTGATGATGACCGCGCGACGGGAATTAACAGACTTTGAACGCGGAATGTTAGTTGGAGCTAGACGTATGGGTCATGCCATTTCGGAAATCGTTAGGGAATTGAACATTCCCAGATCCACTGTGTCAAGAGTGTGCCGAGAGTATGAAATTTCAGGCATAACATCCCACCATGGACAGCGCAGTGGTCGACCACCTGCACTTAACGACCGAGACCGGCGACGTCTGCAAAAGTCGTAAATTCTAACAGACAAGCAACACTGCGTCAAATAACCACAGAAATCAATGTGGGACGTACAAGGGACTTGTCTGTTAGAACTGTGCGGAGAAATTTGGCTTTCTTGGGCTATTCCAGCAGAAGACCGACTCGAGTGCCTTTTACTGACAGAACGACATCGCTTTGCAGCGACTCTGGTGGGCACGTGAGCATATCGGTTGGTCCCTAGATGAATGTAAAACCATGGCCTGATCCGATGAGTCACGATTTCAGTTGGTGATGGTAGGGTTCGAGTGTGGCGCAGACCCCACGAAGCCATGGACCCAAACTGTCAGCAAGGCACTGTTAGCTGGTGGTGGCTCCGTAATGGTGTGGGCTGTTTTTTCATGCATGGACTTGGTCCTCTGGTGCGACTGGACCGAACATTGACTGGAAATGCTTATGTTCAGCTACTTGGAGATCACTTGCAGCCATTCATGGACTTCATGTACCCAAACAACGATGGGATTTTTATGGATGAAAATGTCACCGGGCCACAACTGTTCGCGATTGGTTTGAAGAACATTCTGGACAATTCCAACGAATGATCTGGCCACCTAGATCGCCCGACATGAATCCCATCGAGCATTTATGGGACATCATCGAGAGGTCTGTTTGCCCAAAATCCTGCACCATCAACGCTTTCACAATTATGGACGTCTATCGAGACAGCATGGCTCAATATTCCTGCAGAAGACTTCCAACGACTTGTTGAGTCCATGCCACGTCGAGTTGCTGCACTTCGCCGGGCGAAAGGAGGGCCGACACGATATTAAGAGGTATCCCATGACTTTTGTCACTTCAGTGTATAAAAATAGTACAATAGTTATAATGTAAAGTTAAATAATATAAAAATTAATTAATTAAATAAAAATTAATTAAACGCAAAACATTCATCTCTCAAACTATTCTAAATATCATGTTGTGTGTTCCCAATTATTAAAGATAGTTAGTTCTTCTATCTACCATAGTTTTTAACAGGTTGATATTTAATTTTCAGAAAACTTCTTGTTTGGGTCACGCCTCATAATTTGCATTTAAATGATCATATAAGTAATAGGGATTTTCTTTTCAGTATTTGTGGCATTTTGTATATAAATATAAATTTGAGCTAATATTTTAACTTTTTAAATTTTTACAAATTATAAATGTAAATCACAATACCTCTGTGAGTTCAACGAATAATAAAAATTGTTAAAAATAGTTAATTCAATCACTGTTGCCTCATGGATATTAGGGTTTTTTTCCGATAATGTAAACATCCTGTCTGTGTGGGCGTGAGCTGACTGGAGGGAGAAAGAAATGTAACATCAACAGCGTGCGTTTTCAAATAAAAGAGACGTGTTTTTACAGTTCACTTATACTACGAGTATTCATTCTAAGACCATAACAATCACAAATAATAGAGTTTTTTTTAGTTAGTATTTCAAACAAGGAATTCTGAACAGATCGAAAAAGAGAAAATTTTAGGGGATTTTTCAAGAAGTTGAAATCTCAAAAACAATTGGATCAGTGATGCTAAAAAGATAAAATTAAGAGCTGAATATTTATAAATTCTGAAAGGGATACACTTTCAATATCGCTAACCCTCATGTGACAGCAAATTACTTCGTCTGGCATTCGAAGTTCCGCTAAATGTGAGGTGATGTTTTGCATGTTTTTAAAATCTGTAGATATCGCAAATAAAGAATTCAGAAAAAAAAATTGTTATCGAAATGCTAATTAATATTTATAAGCAAATAAACATTAGAATTGTTGTAAGAACAATATATTATGAAGCAATGACTGTGATTTAAAAACACATTTTTATAACTTTTATGTTGATATAAAAATTTGTTAAGCAATCAACATCAATGTTATAAAGAATTTTTACATTAATTATTACTGTTTAAATATGTTATTAATCGCAATTTTTTGTAGTTATGAAATTATTTAAAAAAAGCTTTTTTTTAGTTTTAATTATGAATCAGATAGGAATATAAGAAGAAAAAAGAAAAAAATTAATTAGATTAGAAGAAAAAAATTTTTAAGATTACGGTATTTAATTTTTAAGGTATATATAATATTAATATAATTATTACATCCGCTCAGACAAACATTCAGCTACTACAAAGTTATTCTTAGAAATATAAATATCCACGTTATTTTTACTTAGCTTGAAAAGCAGCTATATATATATATATATATATGTGTGTGTGTGTGTGTGTGTGTGTGTGTGTGTGTGTGTGTGTGTGTGTGTAGACTTTTCCCATGCGTCCAACAGATTCAATCTCGGTCGAACACCCAATTTTGTAGACTTTAGAGTATATATATATACATGTGTGTGTGTGCGTGTGTAGACTTTTCCCATGCGTCCAACAGATTCAATCCCTGTCGAACCCCAATTTTGTAGACTTCTCTACCAGTCTAACAAATTCATCACGGCCGAAGTTTGATTTGATAAACAAAATGAAGAAATAGGGTATTTCTATTAACAACAGTCGTTAATGTAAATAACAGTGTTTACATTATATTTACATTGGTTATTAATTAGTTACAAACATCTCTCGCTGCTGTAGTGGCCCCAGTCTCGCTTCCTCTCACGTTGTCGACCAGCGTTCCTTCTCCTCTTTCTTCATCTACGAGGATCTGTGCCCCTTCACCTGGGGTCAGAGTTCAAAGTTGAATACTCCCACCACATGGCAAAAAGGTTTGCGTCATCGACACGTAACCGTAATGTGTCGCCGTCTGCTGATTAGCACACAAACAAATCCTACATATATATATATATAACTACGTCTATTAATTTTTTCCATGACGAGCAAATTTTACATAAAAAGTTGTTTCCGAAAATCAAATTGTGCTTTCTACGTATTCGACACGTATTAAAAAGAATTCGGTAGTTGTGTTGGGATGGCTACTGGTACATCGTTGGCTTTAGCTAGACTAAGGACAGGACTGGCCACACTAAGAGTTTGACCTTCAATGGAGACGAGAAGACATATACCCTTTGTCATTGTTCGGCCATCGCGTCTCCCCTCTCATCTCATCGATTGTATGAGTGCCTCTGTGAGGCAACTGTTGAATGAGGGGAGGACCGTTTACGATCTATTGATGCAGCATGATCTATTGAACTTGGTTTAGGATTCTAAATCAAGGGGATAAGTAACAACAACAACAACATCATTCATTTAATTTGACAATGCCAGTTATAAAAAATGTGGTAAATTACCCCATCGAGGCGTTGAAGTAGGGGCTAAGGACCAATTAAAGTCATCCGTAATACCAGCCTACACGTTTTTGGTGAACAGCTGTTTGGGTTAACATGTGCCCACACATGCATGTTGTGTAGGATCAAGACAAATCCCCCCATTGGTAAACTTAATCCACGGTTGAAATTTGAGTGTGAACTATATCTATTCAAATATCAACACGCGAATACAACATCAATTATCAGTCACATTTCCGAACACAACTTCCAATGTAAAAATTGTTCGTCATAATTTAACAGGACAGCATGCAAAGTTTACAAACGACATTTTGGGAAATTGTGTCGAACTACATCTGGTATCTATTAACGAGATATAACCATTCAGGATAAGAAAATAGTAAATATTTTTGTAAAAATGCATATATTTATGATGATTTAAAATATGACAATCCGAACCCAACAATAAGCAAATCATGCTAAAATTCTTTGAATAAAATTCAATGTAACATATTCCATCACCAATGTTTATCTAAACCCTATAAATGTGTTTTTAAGAAAACAAAATATCATTAACAAAATTTAAAAAATTAAAATATAAAATATTATAAATTCTAAATATTACTTTTAATTATATTTTATTTCAATTAAATTTTTGTTAAAAAAATATTTTTAAATTGAAAAGTCAATTTCTTTTTTTTGAAATTTTCAACTGTTTTGTTAATATTGTAATATTGAAATATTCTTTCAGGATAAGAAGTGGTAAAATATTGTAAATTTCCAATAATTCTGAAAAGAGGTATTTTATTATTTATATAGAGAAATATATTTTTATCATGAGTTTTGTAGTAAATCAGAAAAGTTCATATTTTGATCGATTGTTTATCTAATTCTTCCCATTATGTTATATATTATATCAAGTTTCAGGAAAACTAATGTTAAATGTAAATTTCGAATTCCTTTTGTATTTTTAAAGTTTAATAATTCAGCTAAAGAAATCTTTTTTAGAATGATTGGGAAACGTATTGATAGCCTCACTTCAATCAATTTTTGAATTTCAATTGATAACGGAAATTAAAAAATCAATTGAAGAAATATATTCCACTATACAATGATTAAATGTATTCCATTAAGCTGCTGCATAATATGGGAAACTTCTTGCAAAACATGTGCTGCCATCTGTTTGAATTTTTATGAGTAATAAAAATATTTGTTTAAATAATTATAAAATTCATTAGAATTGGATTTTTTTTTATTTTATGATTTGTTAATCTTTTGAACATGGCCTACGAAAGATTCGTTAAAAAATTGTAGAACGTTAATTTATATAAATATAATTCAGACGAAAATTGAAAAATATACACATTGTCTTCACTGTATGTAAAATATTTTATTCAGCAAATGCATCATAAAAAATACATAAAATTTCCAAAACCATATTTTTCAATAATTGGTAAATGACATGTAACCCTTGTAAATAGCAATTCAGAAAACTTTTTAAATTATTCGATTCGCCTCAAAACCCTAATAGTTACATTAACTAATATAAGAATAAATTAATTTTATGACACCATTTTTCGGGACCTAAGAACATCTTGTAAAAATTTTGCTGTGAGGCATTTTTTATTAATGATGATGACCGTGGTGATGTCCATGATGATGGCCATGGTGATGTCCGTGATGATGTCCGTGATGGTGATGATGACCATGGTGATGTCCGTGATGGTGATGATGACCATGATGATGTCCGTGATGGTGATGATGGCCATGATGATGATGATGACCATGATGGTGATGATGGCCGTGGTGATGATGATGGCCATGATGGTGATGATGACCATGATGATGGCCATGATGATGATGATGTCCATGGTGGTGGCCATGGTGGTGACCATGATGATGATGATGTCGAGCTTCTATTCCATCAGATGACTCGGAGTAAGCATAGGTGAAAAGCATCATTATGCATACAGTAACGAAGAGAACAACTGATAATTTCTGAGAAAAGAAATGCAATAATATTCGAAACATCAATTTTTATCAAACAGTACATTTCATAACAAATTTATTTCATCTGGTCATTAATTTAACAAGTTAATTCATTTAATATATATAACCATAGAAAAGCTCTCATTCAAAAAATATCTTTAAAAAGAGATTTTTAAAAATTTGTTATCTAAATGGTGATGAGGATAAATTTAAATTGTTTTTTTTAAATAGATGATACTAAAAAAAAAAACGAATGTTGTATTTTCATGATAATGGAAATTAAATATCTGGCTACTTTAAATAGTAGTACATTACACAGAAAATTAATAAAATTTAACATTAAAAGACGATTTAATAGGGTTTATTTCATTCAAACCTAAAGTTAAAAAGAATTTCTGAAAGAAGGAAATTGCAGACCTGCCTTGTTAAATATTATAATTTTAATCTACTTTTTTTTTAGTAATTATTGTGTTTAAAAACAAATTTATTCATCAACGTTATTATATCACATTTTATATTTAACAATTATTATTTCATAACCTCTATTTTTAATATTACTTTTTCTCCACATAAAAATATCAGACATTATTAGCTATAAAGTTAATTTAAAGTTTCAAATTTAATACTTAAGTCCTCCAATAAATTATTAAATGTATACTTTTCAAAATTTCTGAACACGGATTTATTAACGTTATATTTAAAAATATACTAAGAGAAAAATGATTTACCATTTTGGATTAGAATTGTAAAACCACTGTAGATGTTGATTGTAGAAATGTAAACTGTGATGCCCAAACTTTCGTCGACTGCCTATTTATACTGTAACTAGTGATCTATTTTTTACGAAAAATCATTCTAAAAAAAATTGTATACGGTTGAGTAATTATTAATTACCAAGATCACATCATTATAAACACATAGTATAAGCAATCAACAAGCGTCTTTAATGAAAAATAGAAAGTGGATTTATTCTTTAGTGACTTTTCAGTTTACTCAACCAAATCGCATAGCTTTCAGCTTATTTTTTTGGCCACTTTCACTTTTTGACAGTATTTTGAATAAAAGATTGATTGAGAGACGTACTACTTCTTTAGCATGTTTTAATAACATTGTAATCTTTCCCCCTTTTATATTATTTGCTCTATTTGAGCTTTTAGTGAGATATTCCGATAAAATTTCAAGTCGTTTTTTTTTTTTTTTTTTTTTAATTGTTTGTCGAGATATCACGATAAAATACTGTTGCTGTTTGTTTCCTTCGTAAACCTGCAATTAAATACTCTGTTGCATACTATAATTAAATGAATCAAGTTCATAGTAATAAGTGTATGCGTCACTTTAAGTTTAGGAAATTTAATTTAGAATTATATAGATACTTCAAATACAAACTAATTACTTTTAATCTCCTTTTTTTTTTTTTTTTTTTTTTTATTGTGAAAAGTATACCTTGAACCAGGCTCTAAAAATGGACAAGATCAAATTTTACTTAAATATTGCCTTAATTAAAAAAAAAAAACTGAAAGCAATATGGTTTTTTTTTCTCTTTATTCATTATTAATTATTATTATTATTTATTAATTTTCAGGAAGATATATTTATTAATTAGTTTTTTATTTGTTTTTGAATGTGTATCTAATATTCAGATTTTTAATTATTTATTTAAAAAATATAGTTTACATTTATTACTGATGAAATACACTAAGCAAAAATTAACATCAATTCTATCAACACTAAGCAAATTTAAATCAATTACATCATCATTAGGGGCGTAACAGTCGTATGGTGGGCTAAGGCCGTCTCTAAACTGAGAGATTTCGAGTCAGGATATATTTTCTTTTTATGGGGCAGGATTTTCAACCCTACATCCAACACTCTAGTCATATTAGACTCGTACCTACGGTTTTAAGTGGATTCCAAACCACTATAAGCATCCGTGGCACAGCCGGAGCTCGAACCCGAAAACCTGTGACACCGAACGCCAAAGAATTAGTCGCTCTGCCATTACGCCCCAATATCAATACATAATAACAATAAATTGTATTATAAAAAATAACCAAAAACAATTTCCTTATTAGGGGGTTCGAGCCACGGTGGTACCATGAATGCTTGTGGTGGTTCGTAATCCACTTTAAGCCGTAGATCCCGGCCTCATATGACAGTAGAGCGTCACTTAGCCCAGTCAGACTTCTCCCCACATCATTCCTAAACTGTATAGGGACAACTCAGATCTAGAAATAGTGACATGGTGTGGTGTAGTAGCAGTAGTATTTAGGTGGGGTTGTTTTTCGACAGCTTTAATAATAGACAGCATTTTATTGTGATAGTTCCCTCCCCACAATGCCAAGTGGCTAATGCTCTAGCCTTTGGTATCCCAGGCTTCAGGTTGGAATCCTGGCGGGGGCATGGATGTTTGTGAGTGGTTCGGAATCCACGTTAACTGTAGGTCCCGGTCTGTTTAGCCCAAAGTGTGCACAAGATGACTGTAGAGCGACAAACCAAACCATACCAAACCTCCCCACAATGATTCGCAAACTTTTTATCCTTGCACTCCACTCCACTCCTTAACTACACCTCTACTCCTCCATTCTACCATGTTCTCCTACCATACCCTTTCATCATACCCTTTATTACCCTTGACATTTATAGAAATCACACCAAATTTTAATTCCATATTACAATAACTAGGTTCAAAATATCAATTTGCAAAACTATTATTATTAGTTGCAATTAATCGTCATATAATTTAAAATGTAATTATAATAAACAGATTTAATTTTTTTATTACAAAAATAATCAAATATTTAAATGTTATGGATCATCGATAAAAATGAGTAAAACTTTTAAGAATTTTTTTCATCTGATGTATAATTAAAATATACTTTTGGTTTGATTATTTCTAAATCACAAGTGAAAACCTGGTTTTCACTTGCGACTTAATAATAATCAAACAAAATCAAAAACACTTCAACATTAATATATGATCGTGAAAGAAATTAAGATGTTTAATGTCTGAGGGATTAAGCTAAAAAGTCCTTACCAAACAGAAAGTAATTATTAGTAATTTTGTATTTCCATTTGATTAATTAAAATTTTTAATTCATTTATATAATTTATTTGATTCAATTAAAAGATAATTAAAATTTTTGTTTATCCAAATATTTTTCAATTTTTTTTGTACATTTTTTTTTTTTTGTTTATTTAATTATAATTTGTAAAAATTATTTCTCTCCCCACTGCACACCTCCTCTTTCAGAACTAATATTAGATGGTTCTCCTAATGCTTCAGATGTATCCCCGTAGGCATTCTTAAAATGAATCAGTAGAGACTATGGCCGGATATGGGTGTATTCGCCATTGATGATGTAATGGGGTTTGTTAAATTTTGCGTAATATGCAACTTTGAAATTTTCACGAAAGTAGAATTTTTAACTTCCGAAAAAAAGGTGAACCTAAGATGAATATGATTACTGAAATTTTGTTGACACAAACATATCATTTATTTTCTACAAAGCAAAGCAATGACAGCAACGCAAAGCCTTAATTACAACTAACAAACTCGCAATTTTTTAAGCGATGGACCTCTCTATGGTTGCCACACATCTCGAAAAATTTATTTAAACATTTTTCTGTCTCTCTCTCCACGCGCGGTTTTGCTATATAGTTCTCGTGAGAATGCATGGTGGATCCTTACTGAATCGGTTTACATTTGTATTGAATACAATAAAAGCCAGGAAGATATGCATCTAGGCTGATGAACACTGTTGGCATATTACTTTTTACTATTTCAGATGGTACTAGTTAAGCAAAAAAAAAGACGAACTAACACATAACTTCTTCCTTTGAAACAGTTATATAGTTTGCAGTTAATTATAGTTAACTATCGATTGTTAACCACTAAGCTAAAAGTTTATTTCTAAAACATATACTGGCACAAAAAACTCATTACAAATTTTTTTTATATATATGTATATATAATGTTATTTTTTAATATGTGTGTATATATATATATATATATATATATATATATATATAATAATATATATATATATATATATATATATATATATATAGTATATATATACATATATATATACATATGTATATATATATATGTATGTATGTATGTTATTTATGTATGTATGTTGTAGGGTTTATTTGTATGTATGTTTCTTATGTATGTATGTATGTATGTATGTTTGTATATATGTATGTATGTATATATATACATAGTTTTACATAGATGTATACCATTTCTTCTGTATACATAACTCTACTTTTGTAAACTCGTAGTATGTAATTCAAAAAGAAGCATGTTGATATTTGCTTATATCTATGTATATTTACACTCATGTCCATAAATTAAGGATAATTCAGAATCACAGAAATTGAACTCTAAAATAAAAATTTCACCTGTAGAATTATTACATCTTGAAGAAGAATATGCAAATTACAGGAAACCACCAGATGGCACGGATAGTACGTCACAATGACAGTGTAAGAGAGGGGGTATATGGGAATGGTGGCAAAAAGTAAA
Source organism: Caerostris extrusa (assembly GCA_021605095.1). Lineage (NCBI taxonomy): Eukaryota > Metazoa > Arthropoda > Arachnida > Araneae > Araneidae > Caerostris > Caerostris extrusa. The sequence goes on from BPLR01000261.1 coordinate 253,131, forward strand.
ATTGTTCACAAGCGCTTAAAAAGCCTTTCAGTGCAATAACCGCATAGTTATGGCACAAAGGAAGCATTTGGATGATCTTTTACGTAGTAGAATCATCGGACGACTCTTGGACGTACCCAGCGGGAAATTCCTTGGAATCCCCCAGAGTGTCATCTGGGGTCAGAGTTCAAGATGATGGTAATGTGAGTAGATGTTAAGCACAGGTCGCCCCCAGTTACAACGCCGAATGAGGACCGGGCTTTGTCAAAAGACAAGCACAGCATCAGACCTGTGTCGCCACCTGCTGATTACGACAGTTTCAAAACCAAATCTTAGGGGCATATTGGGCTATATATGCCTTAAATGTGTTATACACAACTCACTGTTTGTAAACTGGAGTAGAGAGCATATTTAAATTCTGGTGTGATGTTTTCCGACGAGTCCAGGTTTTGTTTATATCTGATTCTCGCCGGACTTTCATATGCGCCAGGTATTACCATGAACCATTGAACGACACCGTTACGGTGGTGTATATGCTCGTTTGGGGAGGAATTATTCTTGGTTCCAGAATTGACCTGCATGTTAAGAGTGTAAATGAGAGGCCACATGAGTAATGTCATTCTGGAAAATGGTTTGTTTCGGGGCTCACAAAATATTTGAAGACATCCTAAATTAACCGGGTACGGTAGAAATGCCTTCAATTGCAAGGTTGCCAGAGGAGTTGCAGTATTTTTACCGGTCTTGATTAAATAAAATTTAATCAAAATTAATAATGTAAAACCTATATTGTAAATTTATGAACTGATTTTTATCTAGCATTACCGTTTAAATTTAATAGTATAGTTATTTCCATATTAACCGTTATAACCATGTTACACTGTTTTTTTAAATAGGTTCTTTTTTAAACCCTAAAAATTTTTTATTAATTATGTCAAACATATAGCATCTTTTTTCTTTTTTTTTGTTTAATAACATTTTACAAATTCAAAGCTCTTTATTTCTGAAAAAATAGTTTTAATCACGTGTTAGAAAATTTTTAATATATAAGTTTCATATTTAAACGATTAAACTAATTTTATATTTTTCGTGTCAAAAAATATGAAAATAAGTGAAAAAAGTTTTATATGAGGTGAAAATAAGTTTAAGTTTTAATAAGTTTTATTTTTTTTCCCTCTAACAATGCTTATTCAACTAGTGCTTAGAAGTAATGCTTAATTAGCTAATGAAACTTGTAAAATGAAAGTATATTGCACAATACTGATTTTTATATGAGAATAAAAGAATATTAAACAGTAAAAAAAATTATGTTCTATACTAAATTTTCCATTAGAAAATGTAAATAGATTTGTATGAAAACTTAAATCTTTATTAAGCAATATAATATCGAAACATAAATGTCCAAAAAGGAATAATTGCCATTCACTTACTTCGTAGAATTTTCTAATTCACTAACAAAATTAATTAAATAAAATTTATATTAATTTCATTAGTGTATTAAAAAAAAAATTCGTTTTTAGTATAAGTGGGCATTTAAAGAAATCAGGTAACTAATAGAATATTACAGGAATATAACAGAATTAACAGGCTATACTTAAAATATAACTAATTTAACAATATTTGTTAAGCAAAAATGCACAATATAAGATATTAATTATGACAAAATAATAAAAAAATTTTAGCACGATAATCTTCGTTTTCTTTTAAAACAGAGATAAATTTATTATATATATATTATTATATATTTATAATTATATATTTATTATTATATAATTATATATTTATTTATTATCAATAATGAATAAATATATTATTATTATATATAATATATTTATATATATATATAAATTTACATAAACTACAATAGGATTAAAATAAAATCAGAAGAAAGTAATGCAATGATGCCATCCTGAATAACTAAATAATTGTAATATATATGTATTTTATATTAATAATTCGGATATATAGTATATATATATTTTATATTAATAATTCGGATATATAGTATATATATATATTTTATATTAATAATTCGGACATATAGTATATATATATATTTTATATTAATAATTCGGATATATAGTATATATATTTTATATTAATATTTTTGATATTTATATTTTTTAAATTAATAAAATTTAATACTTATTTATTTTACATTAAATTTGAAAAAGAAATTAACCAAAACTAGCTAAAATATTAGAGTTTCATACGCCAAATGTCAAAAGTATTAAAATGACCAAAAGATTTTCATTTTTTGGAATTATCGCTTAAAACTTTGAGCAATTTAGCGAAAATAGAGTTCTTTTTTTCTGAGGAATGACTCAGGGGGACGGGATTGTGGGTAACTGAAATTCTTGGACAGGACAAATCACAGGATTAACAGGATTTCTTATCAAGCCTAAGAAATTTCTTAAGCTTCAAGTTAAAAATATTCAACCAATTCTTTTAGAATCTTTGCGACTACTTTTTAATAGATGGCAGCACGATGGAAAATCAATTTTTCGACAGGTTGCCACAACAAATTAAATGCTTTTCTATTGTCATCCTATTGATTTTTTTAAATTCTTACATTTTTTTTATTAGTAAATTTATCTTTGAGATTTTTCAATTTAAAGACATATTATAAAAATTTAATATTTCCATCGATGCATCAAAGTTAATTTTAGAATAGCCTCTCAACTAGCAATGTGAAAAAAAAAAAATCCAAAAAAATATATTAGTTTCTTATTCCAAATGAAATACGAATATATTATCTTCATATTTTTATATTTATCATTAACTATCATAATATACAAACATAAGTCTACTTTTTGAATATTATTAATGTAAATTGTCGTTTTGTCATTTTAAATTATAAAATGCATTTTAAGTTCTAGTGCGACAAAGTTAAAATACGACAAAAATAATATTAATTCTATTATACATTATCACATACTTTAATAATATTTATTTAATGAATTTGGTGTAGAAAATAGCCTATTTAAATGTATGTATCAAGTTAAATTTGGTTTTATATAATAAATTTGTTCGCACTAAAACTCTTACTTAAATAGTTAAAACTCGTTCATACAGTCTTGAAGAAATACATTCTGCAAATAATGAAAAATAATGAATGATGAAATATTTGATCATTTAAATTCATATCTTTAATAGCGAATTAAGACTTAGGAAAATCTATTTTATTAATTATCCATTATTTCTTTTAAAGGTAGACAAATTTTTAACATAGGCTCAGAGGATAAAAGTTTTAAGCAACAACATTTCATTTTATTTAATTAACATGGAATGGTAATTTTTTAGCACGATTTTTAGATGGAACCATAAAACGATCGAAATCTAGTGAAGTGAAGTGATGAAATGAAACATGGGAAAAGAATAGGAGTGAATGATTTTTACGAAAATGTAGCATAAATAATTCCCAATGAAATACATTTGAGATAATTTAATTTTTTTAAATTATAAAGAATTATTAATTAGGCGCTTTGTACCTGTAAAGAAAATGCCTAATTAGAAACAATGCGCAATCGACTAATCGATCACGCAATGCCCCACCCCTGAAAATAAAGTGGAACAAACGCAATCAATATCTAAGAGCATGTCTTATTTTTTTAATTCATTTTGCAATCTATATTATTAAACATGATTTATTTTTTAATCTTTTTTCAAACGTGATAAATTCTATTTTCCATACATTTTTTATTGTTTCTGTTGTTTTATTATTATTTTAATACTACAAGAAAAAATCTCCTCTTCAGAATTGCAGGCAATAATTTCTAACAATTTATTTGTTAGAAAACAATAAAGATTGTAGTGAAATGCAATTTCTTTTAAATCTGTAGTATAAATTTTAAAAATCGAGAGTGAAAAAATATTATTGATTTTCATCGATAGTTTTCATTGCAAACAAGAGTGAATTATGCTTTCAAATCATTAAAAAACTTCTAAAGTTACAATGATAATTGATTTTTTGTGGGAATCTTTATGATTAGAATTTAATTTTTCAAAAAAAAAAAAATTACTTTTCCTGAAACCTCTTATTAATTTTAAAATACTTTCGAAAATTAATTCACATCATACTAAAAAGTTGTTTATTCAATAATGGATATATCTGAATTAAAGCATTCTAATAATTAATCGGAAAGTATTTAAACAGTCTTTTTCGATAGGCAATGAAGTTTCCTCTGATATTTTTTTCATAACATCTAAATCATAGATTCTAAACTTTTTTGTTCCCCAGAACAAAGCCCCCAGACCAGACTTATTTTGCAGTAAGATAATATGAAGTTGCGATTCCCTTCACTTAATAATATTTTAGTATATGTAAAAAAATCAAAATAATTTAGTTGTATTAAAAGCAAATATAGTAGAACCTCTATAAGTTGGACTATAGGAGTATAGGAGACTATATAGACTATAGGAGACGCCAAATAATTCGAGTTATAAAGTTTTCGACTTATAGAGGATTTCGACTTACGCGGATTTTGCAAGGAAATATTCAACTTGTAGAGGTTTAGATTCTTTCTAACTTATTTTGAGTTAGAGAGTTAAAATAAATAAAAGTTACAGAGGTAATAAATATGTTTATTTGCAACTTAAAAATTATATACAATAAAAAATCAAAATAATTCCGAAACAACCTTAAAATTAAAAAATATTATGTATTAAAAAGTCATTTATTATTATTATTATTTTTTTTATTTATGTATTTTTTTTTTTTTTTTTTTTATTTTTTTTAATTTTTTTTTAATTTATTTATTTATTTATTTTTTATTTATTTATTTATTTATTTATTTTTTTGCTTTAGACAGTTCGATCGTTCTCTATTTATAGGATTATCTAAGCTGTAAAGAGCAGAAAAATTCTTTTTCTTCGGAGTTGCTATTTCATAGAATTCGTTATTCTATTTACTATATACTCATACATTGTTTTCTAAGAAACAATGGCGTGTATTGTCGGCAAATCCTTAAAGTCAGTAACTTATTTTTTTTCGAGCTGTGCAGGTAATTAGTTTCAAATGATCGTGTTGTAAAAAGGTTGCGAAATCAAACATTGCTAATGTTCGAGATACAGAGGTCCAACTTTTTTTTTTTTTCGAGTTACGGAGGGAAAATATATACCAAAATGGCTAGTGGAGATTGACTAATTATTTCGTCATATAGAGGGTTGAAATTTCGAGTAATGGAGGTTTTGGGGTTTGAAGGGAAGGGAACAAAAAAACTTTTTCGATTTATGGAGGTTTCCGACTTATCGAGGTTCGACTTAAAGAGGTTCTACTGTAATAGAAATAGAATACAGTAACAATGATTTTTTTCTAGAAGCATTAAATAATAATAAAATATATCATAAAATAGAGAATAATTAAAATTTCATTATTAATTACTTGACAATGTAAATAATGTTTAATTAGCTGTTAAGTCACAAAAAGCTATGCACAAAAGTGACGCACACAGAAAGCATATCAAATTAATAATGCTAGCATTTATTTCATATATTTGTATAAAAAATGCTACTTTTAATTAGGATAAGTGAAAATAAAGATTTTTGTTCTCCTAAGTTCGTGAACATACTAAATCAACTCACCAGAAATCATTGTACTCATTGGGCAACGTGCGCCACGCTTGAGCATTAGTCCTGAGGTTCAATCCGCTGGCAGTTTTTGTTGTAAACACCCCGGATTCACCTCGTTTTTGAAACAATTGTTTCAAAAACGAAGTGATTTTGATGGTGTTTGTCATGTTCAGCATCTTGCCTCGTGAGTCAGATTACCTGGTGGGAGTTTTCCGGAGGGGGTCCGTACGAAACACATATGAGGGTTGTTCTCCCAAAAAGTCCTCCAGGAAGACACTGACCTCCTTCTTCAGCGACGCGGTACCAAGTCAGACTTCTACCAATGGGCGGTCCATCACAACAGAATCTGCCCCTCCCTTTCCCTTCTTCCATGAGGGTTCATGGACTTACTCTAGATCAGGGGTCTCCAACTACGGCCCGCGACAGTGAATAGCTTATTGATGCTGTTATAAGTTGGATAACAAAAACACAGAATGATAATAACTCGGTTTTATTGACTTGTTAAGTAAAGCTTAATGACAAGCATAATATGCAGAAAATTTAACTTAAGCATAACAACTAACAAATAATTGAAATGAATCCCACTAACATTATAAACTAGTGAGCATCCCGCGGTTACCCTCGGTAGTTATGTTGGGGTAAACAGTATCGCATATGCATGTATATCGATATTTGGAATGGGGATGATATGATATGATAATATATATTTTTATTCAAACATATGATTTTATCCTGAAAATCCCTCAGGAACGGAAAAGCGAATGAAACCTCGGGGTATCCATTTGCCGTCAAGTGTCACGGTCGTATCGATACACACAATAGTTATTGTAGTAATTGAGGCAGCGAATTTAGCGGCGACTAGTCTAGAAATTAAAGATAATGGCAGAAAAATTAAAACGGTTTTGGCCCTGGTGCTTATTGAGTAAACAGTCTGGCCCTAAGGTTGGAAAGTTTGGAGACCCCTGTTCTAGATCAGAAATGGCCAACCCGCGGCCCTCCTTGGACACATGCCGTGAGATTTATTACACTTTTGCAAAATATATTTGTTTTATAATGGCCAAAGTAGTGAAAACTAATGTATTCAAAATATACATTGTGTGTGCATCCATATATTCAAAAATTACCTGTCGAAATTATGAGAAAAAATTAACTTTGACTTTAAAATAATATTCTTGCAAATATATGACAGATATTGCCTGTTTTATTTATGAGTTTATAATTAATGAGTTATGAACTCATGATGCGCTCTCATCTTGGAACATCTAATATAACATGTTCTATGATTCACTTTAAGTGACCTCAGTGACGCAGTGATCCTTCCTAGATACGCACAGTTGATTGTTGATAGCAGAGCAAACCAAACTCTTAGTTGAAATTGTCAGCTCTTTGATTCAACTTACACTTACGAATCGTTTTTTTTTTTTTTTTCCTAAAAGGAAATTGACCAAACACCAAACACTCTCAAACATAACTGACGCTAACATGAAATATCAATTACGATGTGCAAATACCAAAATTGAGATAGATTTGCAAAAAGCTAAGTGAAAGAGTGAAAAACAAATATCGCACTAGTAAAATAAATATTTTTTAATAATTTCATTTTTTTTATTTCGTTTATATTTATATATTTTTTATATTCCATTTTCTATATATTTCTTTTTAAATTGTGTGTTTAGCATCATTATTTATTATATTATCTATGTTTGCATGTAAGAATAATAGTAATCACAATAATAATAACTCATTATGTTTCAATTTTTCACTCAAAAAATAAAAGTTTATAGTGGGTTTAATTCTAATATGGGGATACATAATTCTATATGCGGCCCGCGGAGTTAGGATGCATTTCCTAAGTGGCCCGCAAGATCATTTAGGTTGGCCATCCCTGCTCTAAAGCGTCTGGTCAGCATTTCTCTTCTAAAGCATCTGCGTTTTTCTTCTAAAGATCTTTTATGCTTTTCTTCATTCATCGCTATATATTATTTTTACTGGCAAATTAACGAAATCTCCGTCTTTAAACAGAGGGGAGAATTTTATAAGGCAATTAGCAACTGTCATGGATGAATGTACCTCCAAATCCATTTCAAGTGCAACCTGATACAACAGATGGGCTGAAAGGTTCGTAGGCTGACAGATAAATGGCGCTACTAGTATTGAATCCATATGATTTTTAGTTAGCCCTAACCTTCAAAAGAACACATGTATAAATTTGACATCTGTTGCACTATTAGTATGTGAGTAATAGCATTTTTAGTGAAGCAACTTTTGTTAGTTTGAAAAATCGATAAAAGGAATTTCGTGTGTCAAGTAAAGCATTGCTTTTGGCGAAAAAAATACCATTGAAGCCAAGACTTGGCTTGATAAACATTATTAGGAATTTGCTCCAGGAAAATCAACCGTAGAGAAGTGGTTTGTTAAATTTAAACGAGGCGAAGTGAGCACCGAGGACGATGCATGCAGTGGACGCCCCAAAGAGGCTGTTACCGACGAAAACATCAAAAAAATCCACAAAAATAATTTCCGATAATCTTAAAGTGAAATTGATTGAGATAGCTGAGACCTTAAAAATATCAAAGGAAAGTGTTGGACATATCGTGAATGAATATTTGGATATGCGAAAGCTCTGTTCAAAGTGGGTGCCGCGCAGAATCGACCCAAAACAACAACGAATTGATGATCTAGCAGTGTTAGGAGCTGTTCAATAGTAATAAACCAGAATTTTTGCGTCGATATGTGACAATGGATGAAACATGGCTCCATCATTTTCACCGGAGTCCAATCGATAGTCAGCCGAGTGGACTGCACGTGATGAACACTAAAAATGCTATAATTCACATACTAATAATGAAACAGCTGTCAAATTTATACACGTGTCTTTTGAAGGTTAGGGCTAACTAAAAGTCATATGGATTTAATACTAGTAGCGCCATCTATGTGTCAGCCTATGAACATTTCAGGCCATTTGTTAAAATATCTTTACGCGCCCTGCCAATTTCAGACATTTTAAACCTATTATAATGCAACTAAAAAATTTATTACATATTTTGACAGGCAGATAATTTTGATTGACATATTTCGTTTCTATTTGAATTAAATTTGAAATTTTCATATAAATATAAGATTAAAAACTATTTAAATCTCTAAAATAATAAATTAAAAAATATTAAAAACAAATAAAAATCTTAATGTTTAAAATTTTTTTAAAAGGTTAAATAGTTTTAATATCCTTTATTAACCGTATTTCAAACTTCTTTCATTATAATTAAATATCTTTGTGCATAAAGATGATTTGATTAAAATAATGCAGTTATATTATAACATATAAATCTAAAATAAAAAGTTATTGAAACAGAATTTAGAACAATTGAATGGAATTGAACTTTCGTCATTTCACCCGTAATTTTTTTTTTTAAAATTATTTACATTTATAAAATTTAACATTATTAAATTTTAATGAATGTCTTAAAATAAAATGCATTAGATAGATAAGATAAAAAAAAATATCAAAAGATTATTTTTATAGATTATTTTTAGCAAACAGAAAATAAAAAAAACACTGTAGGTGAAAACGAATTATTTTATTTCCAATATGTTTAACAAAAGGCTATTGAAGAGATACAACAAATACCAATATAAATATATGAAAAAGAAGAAGAATATCTGAAATTCCATTATCTCCCGATTCCTTCTTTACAGCTTTCTTTGTGCCATCTTCAGGAGATGACGTACCGTTTCTTTAAAGAGGACTCAATTTTTCAATTCCTTCTATTAGCTCACACTCTCCCTATATATATCTTGTTCAAATATTTAATCGTTCATAAAATACTTTTTATTCATCCACTCAAGTTCAAATACATTTTTTTTAACTTGTAATGGATGACATTGGATGTTAATGCAGTTTTTTCAAATATAGTGAAAAAAAAGTAGGATTTTATTTTTTTTTATATTACTTGTTCATGTATTTGTTTCTCATTATATACATTTGGATATATTTTAAATCTTGAAAATTTTTTTAATGGTCTGAATGCGAGGCACCTTCGAGTTTTTGTATAGTGAACGCTATGATGGTTTTATTGCACAATTTTCATTTAGCGAATTGTATAACATAAACCATCACAGCATTCGCAGTACAAAAATCCTGAAGTGCCTAACACTTAGACCTCTCCCTGTCTTTAAAAAAAAAGGGCAATAAATACTACATAAGTTGCAGCGATGAAGTCGAGAGTCAATTAATAAACACAAAAATCAAAAGATCTGATAGAAAAAAATTGCTTTTTCAGATTAAAAAGGACTCAAAAATTTGTACAAAATATATATAGAGTGTGAAAAGATGTTGACCAGGAAATCCACAAAATTCGAAAGAAATTAATAAACCAAAAGGAAATCAATTATAAGAAGCTGATGATAGCCTTATCAAAGAATTTTTTTTTATATTACTTGTTTCAGTTCTGCTGACTTTGGAATCAAACTGTCCTGTAGAAAACTGCTGCGACCATTGTTCACAGTTTCAGAAATATCTATGGATAGGAATTGATCTGTAGTTTAACTTCTTTTCTCTGAATTCTTTATAAAATCTAGTTTGCACCTTTAAAATAATAATAAAAAAATTCAACTTATAATAAGCTTAACGTTAAATATAAATTTGCTTTACATTTGTTAGCTCATTTATTTCAATTGTTATACTGTTATAAAGAAAAAAACTTGAAGCCGCAAAAAAATATTTAAATTCTTGAAATATTTGTCTTTATATGCTAACATTTCCAGTTTTACTATAATAAAAAAACTTAAGTATCAAAAATGTCATTTTTTTTTTCCAGTTACATAACATTAGTTAATTTCATACAGTTATAATTAACTAAAAATAAAAAGTATGAAATATTATTTTGCAAATAATATATAAATACTTTAATTGTAAAGATAGAAATGATAAATTCAGACAAGATCATATAAATTGTTAACGTGTATTACTTGGAATTTTTTTAATTCTAACTTTTCAATGTCCATTTAAACTTAACAGAATTTAAATATATCGTAGTATTATTTGAAATTGAGCAGTATAAAATCATATATTCTAATATGCACATTTATCTATACATATATCTAACATATAAAATTCTCGTGTCACAGTGTTTGTTGCCAAACTCCTCCGAAACGGCTTGACCGATTCTCATGAAAATTTTTGTGCATATTTGATAGGTCTGCGAATCGGTCGTAAACTATTTTTTTAATCCCCTAAGTGATATGGGTGGCCCAGCCCTAAATATTTAAAAAAATTTTTTTGGCAAAACAATGTAGTGTTAACAATGTAATCGGTAACAATGTAGTGGGTTTTTTTTTAATTTTTAGTCATGACATTGCAGCACGTGTGTTTAAACAAAAATTAAAGTCTTTAATCGACTTCATTACAAAATTACATATATTTGCCCCACACGTTGATGGATGTATTCGGTTGAGTGGCAAAAGCGTGGATTACCCCATGCTCACATTTTGATTTGGTTCATCGACAAAATACGTCCTGAAGACATAGATAGTTTAATTTCTGCAGAAATTCCAAATCCGTCTACTGATCAATAATTGTTTGATATTCTCACTGCAAACATGATTCATGGCCCAATGCGCCCTCTGAATCGTTCATCGCCTTGCATGGTAGATAGAAAATGTACAAAGTGTTTTCCTAAAGATTTCCCACGAACAACTATACGTGGCATGTTCGCTTGGTGGATAAACCATCCAGTTTGTTTGTGTTGGCTAAAACGGACTAACCAAAAATATTGTACACTCCATTGCACTTAGAGATTGATGTTGATTATTTTTTAATTGCAATAGTTTGTATTATCATTTCATACGCCGTCATTGTCCGCAATGTTCCATTCCTCTTCCAATCATAACCACGTTTCCACACACTTATAGTAAGTTAGTTTTTTTTTATTTTTTATTTAACTAAAAAAATTTTTATAGAAATAATGTATATGGCAAAATAACATTTGCCGGGTCAGCTAGTATATATATATAATCCCAAAATTAAAAGAAAATGCAAAGCATGTATCAGTAATACTATATTATGTTAAGCTTGTTTAAAATGACAATTGAAAATGTACCTCCATTTTGATTTTCAAAACGATAACGTAATTGAGATAAGTAAGTGATTATGCTTAATCTATCTGGACTTTCATATTTAACCATATCTTCAGCATTTAGAAGCTCCGGTACACCTAGGTGCATTTCAGCTACCCTAAAGGCCTGAAAAACACCAGTAGTAAACTAATGCAATATGTTGTAAAAAAATTTGATTTCAATTGATATTTTATTTGCTAGAATGATGATGAAAAGCGACTTACCAGTAAATTATTTTCAAGAATATTCGTTCTGGAGAGAGATTCAAAATCACTGCAAAATATAGATGTCATATTTAATATATATTTTTTTATTTCCAATGGAAAGGCAAGTAGTCCAAGTAAAAATAATAATAATAATAATAACAATAACAAGGCAAAAAAAAATTACAAAAGAATAAACATCCAAAAAATACTAAGATGACCGAAGTCATTGTCTTGTTCTCTCGCACGGGCAATAAAGCGATGTCTCCGAGTCACTGTCAAATACCCGCACATCATTGAAGGTGGTGTCTGGTCATTGGATCTGTTGAATCATATAGGGGGGCAGCCAGTGTTCGAAAAGATTTTAATGCGATGGAGATGTTCTACTAGGCAGTCATGGCCAGTTAGAAGGCGGAACTGGGCGACAGCATGCCGTCGCAGATTGCTGGGTATTGTTAAATGATCTTCAGCTCTCCAACGTTTTGACTTAATCCCATCTTGAGTTTGTAACTTGTGGATTTTGGTCATTATTTGTTTGATATATAATTTTATAGAATGGCATGACTGTGACGAAGATCTCATTTGAAGTAGTCTTGAGCCTCTTTTTGCTAGAAAATCGGCCTGCTCGTTCCCAAAAATGCCACAGTGGCCAGGTATCCACTGAAATACCACCCGTTTCATTTCATTTCCTTCTATTAGCTCACACTCTCCCTATATATATCTTGTTCAAATTTTCAATCGATCATAAAATACTTTTTATTCATCCACAAGTTCAAAAACATTTTTTTTTTTTGAACTTGTAGTGGATGACATGATGTAAATGCAGTTTTTCAAATATTAATTCCCTTATTAAATTTAATTGATTAAGTTTAGTTTTTTTTTTTTAGATTTAAGTTGCATGTCTCTACCAATAGAGGGCGCCAGATGTAAGAGGAAAATGTAAAGGACTTTTTGCAATATAGTGAAAAAAAGTAGAAATTGACTTTAAAAAGATTTTTTTTTTTTATTCTACTTGTTTTTAAAGTCAGTTCCCGCATATGATGTCCACACTGGGAAATTTCCTCTGATGAGGGTGGCTTGGTCGAACTACACTCATGTCCATAAATTAAGGATAATGAAGTTCAGGCAAAGAAAAAGACAGAAGCAAAACAAATTTGCGATTTTTACTCCCTGGAACAAATTTCAAAAAAGAACCTATTTACACAAAACAGTATAACATGGTTAGTATGATGGTTAATATGGAATATGTCTCCCGGACGATGCAATACAGGCCTTACGACGCCTAGGCATGCTGAGTATCAAATTATTAATCTGATCTTGGGGAATATTACACCACTCATCACGCAATGCCCTCCAAAGTTCCGGTTGACAGGTGGGAGGGGTTGACGGGCTGCAATTCGTCGGCCAAGCATATCCCACACATGCTCTATTGGATTCAAGTCCAGTGAGTATGCTGGCCAATCCATACGGGTGATATCCTCAAATTGAAGGCATTCGTCTACAATGTTTGCCCGGTGAGGACGGGCGTTGTCATCCATAAACAGAAATTCAGCACTCATGGCGCCCCGAAACAAACGTACATGTTGTTCCAGAATGACATCCCGATAGATGTGGCCTGTCATCGTTACACTCTGAACATGCAGGTCAGTTCTGGAACCAAGAATAATTCCTCCCCAAACGAGCCATCCTGCACCACCGTAACGGTGTCGTTCAATGGTGTTCTCTTGATGGTAACGGGTACCTGGCGCTCTCCATATGAAAGTACGGCGAGAATCAGACTGCAAACAAACCTGGACTTGTCGGAAAACATCACCAGACCACTGTTGAGGTGTCCACAATACATGCTCTCTACTCCAGGTTAATCGCAGGCGACAGTGAGTTGCGGTAAGTGGAACACATCTGACAGGCCTACGAGCATATAGACCAATGTGCCCTAAGCGTCTGTACACGCTCTGCCTTGAAAGTGTCGTACCGGTAGCTGAAGAGAGCTGACGAGACAGGTCTGATGCTGTGCTCCGTCTGTTTCTTTTGGCAGTAACTGCTAAGTACCGGTTCTCATTCGGCGTTGTAACTCGGGGGCGATCTGTGCTGTAACATCTACTCACATTACCATCATCTTGGAATCGTTGCAAAAACCTGAAGATGACACTCTGGGCGATTCCAAGTTCCTTGGATACTTCCAGCTGGATACGTCCACATTCCAGTCGTTCGATAATTCTACCACGTAAAAAATCATCCAAATGCTTCCTTTGTGCCATAACTATGCGGTTATTGCACTGAAAGGCTTTTAAAGCGCTTGTGAACAATTTTACTTCTTTGCCACCATTCCTTATATACCCCTCTCTTACACTCTCGTCATTGTGATGTACTATTCGCGCCATCTGGTGGTTTCCTGTAATTTGCATATTCTTCTTCAAGATGTGTGTAATAATTCTACAGGTGAAATTTTTATTTTAGAGTTCCATTTCTGTGTGATTCTGAATTATCCTTAATTTATGGACATGAGTGTAATAGCCTGAATTGCGGCTTGTGAATCAGACAAAATAACCACTCTATCGAATGTATCCTCAAATCTCAGTACCGATAGACCCACATCCTCGTTGGTGCACCCTGGGCAACGTTCTTGTAACGGTAAAAGTGGCTCTGCAGCTTCTGGTAGTTCTTTTTTTTTTTTTTGTCATATTTAATATATATATATTACTTACAAATTAAAAAATTGAAAAATTGATAATTTGAATGATATTTGATAACTTGAATGATAAAAATGATAATGCGTGGGCCTGAAGGCCGAGTGGCTAGCACTCAGCGCTCGATACCACAGGTTTCGGGTTCGAGTCCCGGCAGCGCCATGGATGTTTGTAGGGTTCGGAATCCACTTTAAACCGTAGGTCCCGGTCTAACAGGAACGTAGAGAGTTTCGGGGTATTGTTACTCCGCGTCCGTAGCTTATCTTCAAGCTACACTCACCTCCTAGGTAGCGCTTGCCTTAAGGCATTAAAGACAACTGTCTAAGTGTTTGTCAGCTGCATTAGAAAGAAAAATAATAATAATTTGATAGAAACGAAACGCATGAAAATTTCAATTTTAATTATTGAAAATTGAATAATGAATACTTTTGCTTTAAATTGGGGTTCAAATTTATAAATTATTTATGGTAAAAATGCTATCAACTAATTGCTTTTAGTTGTTCTTAAGATAACTATTTCCAACCGATTAAGACCAAATTATCTGCAAATCCTACTATAATTATCTGAAATATGACTTAAAGATAACTACTTAATCCTGATAAAATAGCTTAACACCGACTGTCTATTGGCTCAATTTGTATGCAGTTCTAAATTGTAATAAACAAAGACAACATCTGAATTTAATTATAAAATTCACATACTCCCAGCTATATAAATTTATTATCTTTCTCCACGGTGTTATTAAATATTTATTTGAAAATTAGTTAATCATATTATTAAGTTTCTAAATAATTTACCCAGCATAATTTTAAAAATTTCATTTTTTTACAACTATTAATAAATGTAAAAACAAAATTCATACTTTTAACATCCTTTTTCTAATAAATGTATATATAACTACAAAAGCTTAATAGAATCGATTGCAGTTAAAAATATTATCTTAGTTCATCAATCAACTTGTTAAGATCCCAAGTACAAAATTAAATACTTCTATTTCAAAAGAGCAATGTGTATTATTTGAATAATTAATCTTTGTATAAATTTAAAAAAAAAAAAAAAATTTTATTTAAACTTGCAATGAATACCAGGAATACAAATGGACATAAAATTGGAAAACTGGTCACTATTTTCAATTTTTTTTTTTTTTTTTTTAAATACAGATGATTTTAAATACAGTATATTTTAATATGTATTCCGAGAGAATAATACATTTTTTTTAACCGAGTGATAATAAATTTCCTGGAAATTTTCAAGGAAAGTTTCCCTTTTGATATTACTGTTTTAATTGCATTTCATAAGTATGGAAATCTGCAATCACGCGAACATACACAATTTTCTTGAAATAATTTTTATGAAAGAATAGACTAATGGAGAAATTAGCACGTGAAATGAATGAAGCTAAGTAAAATGCATGTATCTTTCAATCCTATGACAAATATTTTACTAAACTTTAGCAACTAAACTTTAAACAACTTTTTCACATAAATCAATGTGAAAATTGAGCAAAATGTAGACAAGCTGTATTTTACATAAAAGTAACATGGTCAGAAAACTTCCGTGCAATCACCTAAATCAGGGGTCTCCAAACTTTCCAGCCTTAGGGCCATACCGTTTACTCAATAAGTACCAAGGGCCAAAACCATTTTAATTTTTCTGCCATTATCTATCATTTCCAGTTAGTTGTTATGCTTAAGTTAAATTTTCTGCGTATTATGCTTGTCATTAAGCTTTACTTAGCAAGTAAATAAAACCATTCTATATTTTTTTATCCAACTTATTACAGCAACAATAAGCTATTTGCTGTCGCGGGCTGGATTGATGACATTGGTGGGCCGGATTTGGCCCGCGGGCCGTAGTTTGGGGACCCCTGACCTAAATGGTTAAAAATTTCTGCTCCAAGTAATGGCGAAAAGAAGAAATGCCTTTTGGAAGAGCTTTCAGGGAGACTGACTCATGTTTACAAGGTAGAAACTTCTGAAAATCTCAATGTCAAAAAGTGTCAGTCGATGGCCCAAATAAAACTATTTTTTTCCAAAGACTGAAATCATATATATTCTGAGCTTACACAATGCCACAGATTGGGTCTTAATTCTTTTTTAGGGTCATCCAAATTACAGAAACATGTAAAATGATATTAATTCAGGTAAATAAGTTAGTACGGTATGTAGATAAAAAGGTCTAACAGCACGATTGTAGTGCAATGTTTTTACACAAAGAATTAGATTAAATTTTTATATTAATTTTTGAATAAGGCTTTAAAAATCTTAACTTACTTTCAATAACACTAGATAGTTATCTAATTTTTAAAGTAATTGACTTAAATTGGCAGGAAAAAAAGACATACATAAGATCTGGTCTGTAATGATGAATAATGGCACAGAATGCCAATCCATCTCTGAATGATGATGACATATTCTGGACATCGACATCTCTATAACCAGCAGTGATCCTTTTAGCCCAAGTTTTCAAGGTCTTTAATCAGACCTCCGCCTTGTCCATACATCTTTTAAATCTGAAGTCTATTTACCTGAAAAAATGAAAGAGGATTGAAGTCAAATCTTTTTGTACAAATTTCTACGTTTTAATCTGTAGTTTATGGTGTACTTGTTAATAATTTTTTTTTATTTCCAATGGCAAGGCAAGTACAAGAAGAATAAAAATAGCAATAATAACAAAAATAACAAGGGGAAAAAAATACAAAAGAATAAACGTCCAAAAAAATGCAAAGATGACCGAAGTCATTGCCTTAAAAGTTCTCTCGCACGCCAGTAAAGAGCTGTCTCGAGTCGCCGTCAAGTACCGCACATCGTTGGAGGTGGTCTCTGTTCATTGGGTCTGTTGAACCACATAGGGGGAGCCAGGATTCGAAAAGATTTTAATGCGATGGAGATGTTCTGCTAGACAGTCGTGGCCAGTCAGAAGTCGGAACTGGGCGACAGCATGCCGTCGCGGATTGCTGGGTATTGCTAAAAGATCTTCAGCTCTCCAACGCTTTGACTTAATCTCATCTTAAATTTGTAACTTGGGGTTTTTAGTCATTATTTGTTTGATATAAAGTTTTATAGAATGGAAGGACAGTGGCGAGGATCTCATTTGAAGTAGTTTTTGAGCCTCTTTTTAGCTAGAAAATCTGCTTGTTCGTTCCCAAAAATGCCACAGTGGCCAGGTATCCACTGAAGTACCACCCGTTTCATTTTTAAAGTTAGTTCCCGCTTGTTAATAATGTAATCTGGTATGTTTGAATACATTTTCAACTTATTGACATTTTTTTTTTAAATTAAAGAAACCCTAAAGGACTTTCAAATATCTGTGAACTATTTTAAGTAACGGCAATAGTATCGAGAAGTATGTGAGAGAGTACAAGCTGATAATCTAGCAATTTACGCAAATAAAAAGTTGTATAACAGCAGATTTATTTGTCAAAAACTTTTGTTTTATAAGACTCTGAGAAGGCTGATTGTCTTAGATGCTGGAGAAACGTGGGCATTAACCCTAAGAACTTGGATTACATCAGGGTCTTTGAGAGGAAAATTTTGAGAAAACTTTTGGACAAAGAACTGACAATGATATATGGATTAGAAGACCAAACAAAGAAACTGAGCAACTAATTAAAAATAGAGACATTGAAAGATACATCAAACCACAAAGAATCCGCTGGCTCAAACATGTACATCGCAGAGATGAAGGAAACAAGATCATTAAAAGGATTATGTCATGCAAATTTTTCAACAATAGGAAGTGAGAAAGAAGACCAGGGGAAAAGATTGATTGATAGTGTCGAAGAAGATCTTAAATAACTGAAAATTATTAACTGGAAGAGATTGGCATTGGAGCGAGACAGATGGAGAGATGTTGTGTTGGAGACTCAAGGCTGTAATGGCAGTAAAGAAGAAGAAGAAGTAATGACCAATGAGTCTTGCTTGATTTTTTTTATTTTGCTTTAAATATTTTTTTTTACATATTTGACTATTATTATGGTTTATTCATCATTAATTATTTATTATTAAGTAATTTATTAATATTCTTTTATGTAGAGTACATCTACTTTGTATAGTTTACTATTGCTTTTCACTTCTATGTAAAATTAATACGTATAATGTAACTTTAAATTCAAAAAAAATTTCCCGAGAAGTTCTAACATGGCAACAAAGTGTTCGGACAATAAGGCAAAAAACTGTGCGGGGCGTGAATCTTCTTTGTAAGTGTATAAAAACTGACCAGAGAAATCAAATCTACAGTGCATAATTGTCGAAAAAAATGCAACACAAAAAAAAAAAAAATGTATGACGTGATATCCGGTTGTATGAGAAATAAACCTTAACAGAGACAGGAACTACGGTAATTACATGGTAACATAGAAAAACGGTAATTTTCTATGGAACTACGGTAACTTTCTATCTGAGCATAGAAAAAAGGTGATCAAAAAATGACCAGCATGTAACAGTTGGGCTGACATGTTCCTAGGCTGACCCATAGATGGCGCTACTGTATTAAATCCATGTGATTTTTAGTTAGCCCTAACCTTCAAAAGACACGTGTATAAAATTGACAGTTGTTGCACTTATAGCATTTTTAGTGAAGCAACTTTTGTTAGTCATTTGAAAAAAAGGAATTTCGTGTGTTTAATAAAACATTGCTTTTTGGCAAAAAAAAAAAAAAAATACCATTGAAGCCAAGGCTTGGCTTGATAAACATTATTCGGACTTTGCACCAGGAAAATCATCCGTAGAGAAGTGGTTTGCTAAATTTAAACGAGGCGAAATGAGCACCGAGGACGATACACGCAGTGGACGCCCCAAAGAGGCTGTTACTGACGAAAACATCAAAAGTCCACAAAATAATTTCTAATAACCGTAAAAAGTGAAGTTGATTGAGATAGCTGAGACACTAAAGATATCAAAGGAACGTGTTGGACATATCGTGAATGAATATTTGATATGCGAAAGCTCTGTTCAAAGTGGGTGCCGCGCAGAGCTCACACTCGACGAAAAACAACAACGAATTGATGATTCTAAGCAGTTTTGGAGCTGTTCAATCGTAATAAACCCGAATTTTTGCGTCGATATGTGACAATGGATGAAACATGGCTCCATCGTTTCACACCGGAGTCCAATCGACAGTCAGCCGAGTGGACTGCACGTGATGAACACTAAAAATGCTATAACTTCACTAAAAATGCTATAACTCACATACTAATAGTGCAAAAGCTATCAAATTTATACACGTGTCTTTTGAAGGGTTGGGCATATGGATTTAATACTAGTAGCGCCATCTATGGATCAGCCTATGAACTTTTCAGCCCACATGTTATAACAAAATATGCATAAGCGCACCCTACAACAGCACAAAACAGCAACACCCACAAAAGTGAACACAGCCAAATAAACGAGTAACTCAATCTCATTCTGTAGTGTAATTAGCATTGGACATACCAATGCTTCCAGATGGAACTATAGTAAAAAATTTAAGGAATCAAATTTAGTGAACGAGAAACAACACAGCAGGTCTCTGTGTTTCAATGTGCAGAAGGCAAAAAGTCATCGGCATGACGGATAGTGAGGTATAATGCTCCCTCGCATTAATCTCAGATAGAGTATTCATGTAACAGGTGGGCTGAAATAGAATTGCATGGGGGAATTGACTCATTATGATTCATCATTTAACTGATTTATTCGTTGGACTCATTTATCATTTCTTTTGACTGAAATCTCCAAAGCGTGTAATTTAGTTGAATATTTTTTATTTCCAATGGCAGATTATGAACAGTTACAACAAAAAAATAACAACGAAAAAAAAACCAAACACACAACATACAACAACAACAAAATAATACAATAAAACATGCTGAAACAGAGTTCATGAATCTAACAATAATGCCAAGTTGCAGATCTTTTAGCCATTAAAAAGTGTTACCAGGTGCGCCACGGGGAGGTAGATCTTCTGCTCACCCATTTAGTTGAATATAGTTTTTTCTTTTTCTGGGTCATTTTTAAACTCACGTTGTAAATTCGTAATAGAAAATCTTATCCGATAATTTCATCCATTTAACTAGCCTGAAATTGAATCTGTGTTTTAATGAACTATTTATAATTAGAACTTTATGAGAAATTAATTAAAAGAGTGCTCAAAGAAAAGAAAAAAGAACTTTTAAAAAATTTCTGATCTGATTTTGCTTTTGAATGAGTTTCTTTATAGTTTTTTCTTCAACTCGTTTTATGTAAACTATATATTTTTATTTACATGTACAGTTCGTTAGACTTCTATTTAGAAAAAAAAAAATATAATCTAGCAGTGATTAGATTGGCATAGATTTCTGTAAAAATATTCGTATCACTCTTTCCTGAAATGAATTCCGTTTTCATTTAAACTTTCTTTAAAATTTAGAAAAATTAGTGAGGTATTTGTCGCAAAGTGACATCACTGATTACTAAAAATGCTAAAAATTATTATAATCAGCTTTCTCGTGTAGCACAATTGCTTCGTTTTATATCAAAAATATTTTAAGAAATTCATTTAAATTTATTGGAATTTAAATTGATTTTAGGACTTCATTCAATGAAAATAAACACGACTTTCAATTAATCTAAAAATTTTTACTGCGCTTTCATTTCATGAACTATCTTAACTGTTACCATGTACAGAGCTATATAAGGTACATTGCAGTATTCACGTGCGGTACACATTATCGTTATGCAGAGACTCATAACAAACATCTTTAAACTGTACCCAAAAGCCTAGAGTGCAACATCATTTGTATTACACTAAAACTTATATTTTGTGGGCTTTATTATGGAAATGGCGTAAATTTTGGCGTAAATTATGGCGTAAATTTTTAAAGCTTATATTTGTATATTTTTCATACCTTTTCTTTCGCATTTTCTCGAAGCCCCAGCATCGTAGATATTTAATCAACTGTTTTTGATCTGGTCAATTTTTATGTACTCCAAACGAGGATCCTTGTCATAGCGAGAGTACAACATGGCATTATTGAATTTCTTTCAAAATCGCGATAATTTAAATTTAAGCCCTTTTAAATATTCATTAAATTAACTTCCTACCCCCCCTTATTCTACTCTATTATTCTATTGAACATTACTATTTCTACATTCATACATTAGCACAAAACTTTATATTACATAAATTATGCATGCCAAGAATAACAAATTTATTTGACATCGAATTACTATATAACTAGCAATAAAACTTGCTGTATGAAAAGATTTGATTCACTTATCATATTTACGATATTTTCAAATCTACAATTTTTAATCAAATAATGAATCAATTTAACAAAAAAAAATTATCATTATTAAAAATGATAAATTTTTTTTATTAAAATTATTTTTATTTTATTGCATTCATTCTGACCGTTAACTAACTTTTGTCAAAAATGGACTTGAATCACTTTCAAAGAAACGGCTCATTTTATGGGGGCACATGAGTCTCATGATTGTAAGAGAATTAATGTGAAATTAGGGGGCTAGGAGGTTATGGAGCACTGGATAAAAGTAAAACAAATTATTATAATTTTTTTCAATACCTTATTTAAATTAGAAAGAAAGTATTTTTGATAAATTAAGAAAAACTTATTAATACTTACTTTGCTGCTTTTTTTTTTAAAAAAACTTGGTTGTGAAATTGAATCTCTTGAAACTGATTTAAAAGAAATATAGCCTTAGCAGTTCATTTAACAGCAATGATGTGGCAAATTAGAAACAGAATCATAATATAAATAATAACGCCTTATCCAAAAAAAGATCAAACAATGAATAAACAAACATCATTTGACAAACCGAAAGTAAGATAAAAAATCTAATTGAGAGAGAAATATTATTTTGAACCTGAAATGGAATGTAAAAATATAGATATATATATATTTTTTATAGATTAGTAATCAAATTATTTTCTGTTTCATATCTGATAATAATTTAAAGCAATTTTGTAAAAATAAGAATTCTATTTTACCTTATTTTATTCGTATTCTGTTTCGAAATGCTAATATTTTACTTTCTTCTTTTAATGATGTCCACAATTAGATTGTAAAAAACAATTGATCTGTAAAATATACAGAACAGAAATTTACATGTTTTCTATTTACATAAATATTTTTACTAGCTTTTTATAAATTGATGGGAAAGTAAATATTTTTTTAAATGATTTAGATTCGGAAAATAAAAAAATAAAAATACAAATAAATCCAGTGGAATGAAATTGTCTTGTAAATAACCATTTAATGTTAATTATAGATTAATTCCTTATTAATTCATCGATTATTAAATGATATGATAAGTTGTAAAAACACGTCTCTTTTATTCGAAAACCAAAACTCACTGGTGGTGTTACATTTCTTTCTCCTTCCAGTCAGCTGAAGACCACGCATACAGGATGTTTATATTATCGGGCTATGCAACGGCTATGACTTCCACTATGCACGTGTAGCTATTTATCCATGAGGCAACAAATGCTATTATTTATTAATAGGTACTGAATAATTCGAAACAATTTCCACTGTTGACTTTTAACATATTTGATCATTTCTGTTAAGCAGAAACAAGTATTAAATAAAACTCTACTTTTGAAAACAGTAATGTACTATTCAATTCCCTGTGGTGCAATGGATGTTTATAGTGGTTCGAATCCACTTTAAACCGTAGGTCCATGTCTAACATGATCGTAGAACTTTGCGGGGCTAGTGAATAACGTCGGTGCAACCCTTGCCTTAAGGCATCAACTGCCTAAGTGTTTGCCAGCTGCATTAGAGCAAAAAAAAAAGTTAACTTATTTATATAAGACAAAATTCCAATCAACCAGAAATAATGCATCATGCAGATAATATAATATGAAAGAAAGCATTTCTCTAATAAAAATATTCATTAAAATTCAGAATTTTTTTTTTTAATAAAGGCAATAACTGCAAAAATATGCAATTAGAAATGCAGAAAAAATTAAAGGATTAGTATAAAAATGCAATGTAGGGCATTACCTAAGGTAAACCATAGAGACCAATTGCATGCACACGCATTTTATTATCACAATTTTAATGGAATGTGGGCATTTGGGATGGTATCTGAAAAGTTCGCACTTTCCTCCCTTCCTTTCTGAACCCAACGGACTCTACAGCCTATAGATCTATCGTGCTTTAAAAATATCTCATGGCATAAGTCGTGCTTCCCTTTTTAAAAACTCAACACCAGTCAATGTTCCAGCCCAATGTGGAAAATAAAATTAGACTTTTAAAACTATTTAGTTCAAAAAAATATATATAACAATAACTACAAAACAATTTCGAATGGGATATGATATCATATTCTTTAGTTTTTCCTATCAATTAATTATCATTTGAATATTCATGAACTGCAGGAATACATAAACTCATGTTTGTGAAAATTGCAACACCATGAAGTAATCGTCATAATTGAATGAAATTTAATAAACAGTTGAGTGGCAGTGGTACAAATAAATGATTAAATGTTCAAAGCAAACAAACAATAACAAGAGATCGGAATCACTATTTTGTGTAGCCACCACGGGCCGCAATAAGTGCTGCCACACGATGTGGCATGGAGTCAAACAAATTTTGAATGTCTGCCTGAGGAAGAACATTCCATATTGTTTGTATGCGCACCCAAAGTTCGTCTGCAGAAGCAACAGGACGAGGATCACGAGCGAGACGCCGACCAACGAAATCCCACACATGTTCAATCGGCGACATATCCGGGGAATACGCAGGCCAAGGAAGAAGCTGTACCTGCCGCGTTGCAAAGAAGGATTGAACAGTCTTAGCGATATGAGGGCGGGCTTTGTCCTGTTGAAATACAGCGCCTGGCAAGCTTTGAAGGAAGGGAACAGCTTGGGGCTGTAGAACTTCACTGATGTTCCGGTTGCTGTTCAGATTGCCCACAATTATTAGCAATTGAGATCGTCCATGACATGCTATGGCACGCCAGACCATAACTACCGGGTGTCCGTCCACTGTGGCCTTCGATAATGCACGCCGGAAGGTGGCGTTCACCGGCATAGCGTCTGACACGAATGCGGCCATCATGGTACCACAAATTAAAGCGGATTCGTCAGAAAACATGACATGCTGCCAATCAGCTCGCCAGTCTCTATGCTGAGCGGCCCATTGTAGCCGCAGGCGGCGATGGTTTAGCGTGAGAGGGATCCTGTATAAAAGGAGTCTTTGCGCGCAGTCCTTGCTGCAGCAGACGTCTACGAATTGATGAAGCACACAATGAAACACCTGTAGCTATTGACCACTGTGCTGCCAATTGTCTAGAGGAAGCTGACGGTTCGTCAGCGCCATGCGGACCAGGTGTCTATCATCGCGAGCTGACGTCACATTTCGGGGTCCACTCCCGGTTTTCGAGTTGTCCGACACTCGTCCGTCCACTGCTTCCAAAGACGCATCACTGTGCTGCTGTTACGCTGCACACGAGCGGCCACTGCACGATAAGACAATCCAGCTTCACGAAGCCCGATGATTCTCCCCATTCAAACTCTGCAAGTTGTTCAAATCTCGCTCTCTTTCGTCGAAGAGTTATAAGTAAGGATTGAGCTAACGTTTACCACTAGCAGATAACCACCGATAACCATACACGCCTCGCTACAGCCGTCTATTTATTCGGATCCATCCGCCGTTCAGAGGGCGCTGCTCAGCATGCTCTACGGATTTGAAATTCTAATCATTTGCATATCATGCGCTAATTTGCATTTCCTGAAAATTTTTAGCTTTCGCGTAAGTCCTTCGTGGTGTTGCAATTTTCACAAACATGAGTTTAGATAACGATCCGCCTGTAACTATGTTATTTTTCTAGTGGTCTGCCTTATCATTAATTAATTTTCTTTAAAAAGTCTTATGATAGCTAAATTATTTTTTGGGATTTTCAGATTCAAACGAAGGGATAAAATACTTAAATATTAAAAAGAGAAACATTTCCTACCTGCTTTCTAAATTATTGGAAACTAGTTGAAGTTTAATAAGTTTTTTTCGGAGAGAGGAATTTTTGTCAATAAAGCTCAAGCCTGAGAAGCAGGGTCATTATTTATGTTAATGATGGGAAAATAAGGCTCCGAAGGACAGTGTGTTTTTAAATGAAATTTGCTATGAAAATATTCCTCCTTTTAAAGCAAGTTCTTTTTTATTAACAAGAAAGATAAAATTAATGAATTAAAGATTCAATAACAGATGGTGGATTTTAAAACTAGATTTGAAGATCTGAGAACTTTCAAATCTACATTTGCTTTTTTTTTTTGTTCATTCATTTACAATTGATATTATTCAAGAGGGTTTTCAGTTTTTGATATAATATTATTCGACACAATATCGGACTTTCAATGAAATTAGATACAATAGCTAATATTTATTTACTTTTATTAATCATATAGGCAATATGATTTAAGAATTTTATAAAATAAATAAAATTTTTAAAAAAAAAACTGCTGATTTTCCATTGATAATTTTAAAAAAATCTGGTATGTAATATAATTGCTTAGAGAAAAGATTTAAATTATATAAAGTCAAAGAAATTTGATAGTTAAGATGCATAGAGAGAATGGACGATAGCATAGGTACAAAGAAGATTTTCAAGAGGAAGTGCCAAAAGAAAAACGGGAAGGAAAAAGCAAAAAAAAAAAGAGATGGATTAATGAAGTAGGAAAGGATCTGAAGAACCTGAGGAACACAAATTGGAAAAGCAAAGCTCGAGACAGACTACTTTGGAATCGTATTGTTAGGGAGGTCATGGTCCAACACGGACTGTAGTGTCAGGGAGTTAGTTAGGTATGTAATTTGTCAAAACTATTCGCAGTAATTCTTTTTAGAGGCTGATTAGTTAATTGTGAGAGATATTTTGAGCATTGAGTTCAAATATTCACAGGAATATGTTGTACCAAAAATTGAAAATAGTTGGAAGCTGCTCTCTAAGTTTAGGATATTTTGTTTCTGTTTCAATTTGGTTATTTTTATTCGAAGGCCAAACAACAATGTTGTTTGACCGTCAATTATGTGGATGATGATGTTGAAGATTATTGGAGTTCACTGTCCCCGCCAGAGGCCTCATCTCCGGTGGTGACAAACATAAAATAATGAAAACATTGAAATTGGGGAAAAAATACTGAAAAAAATTTCAGAAATATTCTTCATTATTAATGAAGGATATTTATGGGAGCTTATTCCAGTACTTTTTGAGAATTAGCAGGGCTCTTAATATCATCGTTTCTCATGAACCAGTTGGCATTCGTTATTTGTCTAATGGTCATATTTTGTTGAGCTTCCAAGATGTTAGCATTATAATTAGCGGCATAAGCCCATATCGGTTTACTCGAGTTTCTTGCAATAAGGGGATAGAGTCATCTAATGTTTCTTCTGTTGGCATAGTCAAAATGAAAATTCCAGTTTAGATGTTTATGAAGATAGATTCCAAGATATTTTGTTTCTGATTTCCAGAAGATAAGTTGGTTTTTAAGGTATATAGCCGGTTTTTTATATTTTTGATTCTTGCTGAAGATTGCTTCAGTTTTGCTAATGTTAAGAGCAATTTTCCACTTGTCATATCATTTACAAAGGTCCTTTAGGTGTTTGTTTGATGGGCAGGCAAGATATTTAGGGTATTTATTTCTACAAAGAATGGCAGTATCATCATAAATTGCTGTAATGGAATTGAATCTAGTAAGCACATCAGAAATGAAGATGGAGAAGAACAGTGTTGAAATTTTACTTCCTTGAGATGTGTCACCTTGGATGTTTTTGATTGAGAAATAGTTTCTATTAATTTTGACTGAAAAATTCTATTAGAAAGGTAGGAGTGGATGAGCTTGATAATTGACGGCGGAGAATTCAGATTAATAAGTCTAAAAATGAGTCCACACTCTGTCAAATGCTTTTTGTATATCTGAAATACTGCCCCAATGAATCCACCATTATAAAAATAAAATTTCACCAGAAATGATGTATTCCACAACTCTAAAAGTTGATGGGTGGTGGAAAGATACCTTCTGAATCCGAATATTATTGGGTACAACAAATTGGTTAAGTTTATTTAGGATGATAAATTCTGTAATTTTTCTTAGTGTTGAAAGATATAGGACTATAACTTTTTTGGGTTCGTAGGATCTTTTCTAGGTTTTAGTGTGGGGGATGACAGTTGCAATCTTCCAGAAGTTGGGAATGTATGGGAGTTGCAGAACCTTATTGATGAGATACCAGAGTATATGGGGAGCTTTTTCAAAATTTTGTTGGAGATGGAATCAGTTCCAGACGCAGACTTAATTTTCATGTTTTTAATGATGATGGTGGTAATATCAAAAGGAGAAGCAGGTGGAATAATATCAGAGTTGTTCTGATCAGTTACTGATCGTTTGCATCATCGTTTAAAGAAAACGGTGAATTAACAGTAAATCCACACCATGCAGTCACGTAATCAGAATGCAGTGGTTGTTGATGCAAGACATTAAGAAGTGAAGCACTCCATATACGGCATTTTTGATTATTTTAAACAAATTCATAGGGTGTTGGGTGGTCTTGAGGTTGTAGCATTTGCACCACATGCATCTTATACGGATACTATTTTAAAATGGATCGCAGAATTACTCGTACTGTCAACCACGAAATCGTTAACTCACATGACACCGATCGAGCACTTGCTGAAAAATAACTGGAAATGGTGGCTCTTTCAACCACAGCAGTAGTGACTTCTTCGATAGTTTCATTCGCAACTCGTTTCCGCCATCTTTCTGGCAGCACACCCAAGTCTCCAGTCTCTTCAAATTTCATAACCATCTTCTTCAAACCATTCTTCGACATGGACCCTTTTCGCAATCCCTTTAAACGATGATATTCACCCAGTGCAGCTAAGCTATTGTTGCACTTCTGTACCAGTAGAACTGTTTCTTCTGTAAGGGCAACGATGACAAATGCACGAAGAATGATTTTTGGGTTCTGACTACAAGTCTCTTTATACCTTTGACTAATTTGCATAAGAGATTTTTGAAAATTGCCCCTTGGTGGTCAAAATTTGAACAATTTTTTTTTATTGCCGAAATCTTTTCCCCATGGTTCATATACCGTATATAACAAGTTTCATCAAAATCCGTTAGGCAGAACGGGTTCTATTATGGGTTATAACCACACTGTAGATCTTATGGTATGCATTTTATTTGGCTTTTGAAACGAATCTTCTCGATTAAGGCGCATTTTTGCTGGTTTAATTATTAGTTCTGCATAGCTTTTATTAGGATTCGAATTAGATTGGTTCTGTGTAAAATTATTGCCAGTATTACAATAATGAGTAAGGCAGTAAGTAATAGGGCAATAACCAAGATATTCAATCTTATCCTTTATTTTTTCGATGGTGGCTTCATGATCAACAAGCTCCTCATTATATTTTTGCTTATCCGAGCTATAATGTTGTCCAGGGAAACATTTCTGGTCTTGTGCTTTTAAATAATGCGTTCTAAGTTGGTAAGTACCCAACTAGAATTTAATTGCTTGATAATATTACAGCATTGTTGGCATCCAGCTTGTCAGTAGGTGGGGACGAATCCAAGCTTTCCGAAGCACTGCAAACGTCTACGTTCATTGCACACTCCAAATCGTGTCCGTTCATCACGGCAGCTCGCAGGATTGACTTCAGGATCCTATGAACTTAATTTTCTACTCCGGACAATAGATTTAGAAAGCTTCTGCAATTATGAGGGCAGATGAACGTCTGTTTTAAAAGCTGAAACGGACGAATCGATTACTTGATTACTTGTAAGTGATCCTAGTCCGATATACGAGGCGTAAAGTAATTTTGTCAAAAAAAGTTCACTAGTTCTTGTGCAGTTTTTTTTCTAAATTTTCTTTTGATATTACGTAATTTAACATTTTAATTAATAAAAATAATGTTATTGTAATAAATTTAATTTAATGTTACCTCACCGAAGTTACCGATCTCCCTAATTGCAATGCTGTGTGTGAATTCATCTGACTTGGCGGCTTGCCAATGATCCATGTAATCTGCGGTCGAACTATAACATGAACCTATACAGTGGTGTGTGTGTGTGGGGGGGGGTACTCTTCCCAGACTTCAAATTTCTTCATTCTAGGATTACGACTGAGTTTATTATCTCTATTCTTAGAGCTTTCCTTTGTTCAGCTTTCCACCTTAAAAGGAGAAGAAGAAGGGGGGGGCATATACACAACATACGCGCGAAACGGTCAAACTGTGGAAGAAATGAGGAGAGGGTAAAGGTTCGTTCCCACCGAGGCGTGAGGCGTTGACCAATCACTAGCCTCACCACGCTCGCCTGAAACCGGTTTGAAATGCACCGCTGCGAGTTGATCAACT
Organism: Caerostris extrusa; assembly: GCA_021605095.1. Classification (NCBI taxonomy): domain Eukaryota; kingdom Metazoa; phylum Arthropoda; class Arachnida; order Araneae; family Araneidae; genus Caerostris; species Caerostris extrusa. The sequence continues at coordinate 283,011 of BPLR01000261.1, forward strand.
TTAACTCGAAGCGGAACTTCACTAGGCGTGATACTATTTCTGACGTTTCGCTGTGAAGGGGTCGAAAAAATTTTCTTGTGTGCCACTTGAATCTTCAAAGCTTTACGCCGCGGTGGGAACGAGCCTTAAAGCGGTAACCACGATCCAGTTCTCTGGCAAGCATAAATAATATTCTGAGGTCATGTGGTTTATTATCCAGAGTTACGATGTCTTTGATAAACTTATTATTAGCTTATTATAACAGATTTCCTTTGGGTTTATTAATTTCCTTTGGTTAGTGAATGCTATAATGGTTTATGGTATAAAATTCACTACATGTAAATTATGTAACAAAACCATCATCACATCCACTATACAAAACCTCGAAGGGGCCTCACATTCAGACCTCTCAAAAAAATGTTCAAGATTTAAAATATATCAAATGTATATAATGAGAAATACATGAAAAAATTGCATAGATCAGCGATGGTTAAAGGTTAACCGGAGCTTTATACACGTCCCATATTTCTTTGGGAAGTATGTCAATTGTCATATTGTATGTCATGAAGTATGTCATATTGTATGCCATGAAGTATGTCATATTGTATGCCATGAAGTATGTCATATTGTATGTCAAAATTGATTTTAAATCTTCATTAGAACATCTTCCGCTTTATTAATTGTTGATTAAAAATGTTTTTTTCGTAGTTCGATTTTAAGATTCGACTAATTATTTCTTTATGTTGACTCAAATTGGCTTTGTGCATTTTAATGCACGTCTATTTGATTTATAAATTCTTTATCTATTCAAAACAAGAAACTGATAGGGAATCAATTTTATAAAAAAAAAACTCTTAAGTCTTCATGATTTTACATGTTGATGAATTCAGACTTTATAGATTTAGGTGCATTTCTGCTCAATATGATAAAAAGAGTTGCCAAATAAATTTAGTTATGGTTGTAGTTTTTGAAAATAGACTAATGAAGGATTATATTCAACTTTATAATATCAAGTTTGACCATTAACACTTGAAATCATTGAGGCACGCCATCAGCAAAATATCAGATTTGTAAGTCATAATTAGTACATCTCTGTTTTTAAATGAATTTTCATTTAAATGCTCAAAATCAATGTTTTTTAAAAAAAAAAAAAAAAAAAAAGCTCTTTTATGACGCAGATTATTGATCGATTCGAAACAGCTTGATTCGCTCGCTGCATACTGCAATACGCCAGCCAATAGGAAGCCTGTTCTTCCACCTCTCTGTAACCACCTTCCCCATTAGGTTCGTCCGACTTCTCGATGTCAGACGTCCGCGGATCACAGCGCTGCAACCTGTAGGAAAACCTGAGTTGATTCAGCTTCAACGAAAGTTTAGTCTTTGATATAAACTGTACTAGGGATAAACTGGTTTTGTTTGCTGTCTATTAAGTCTTCAGTTTTGAGAAGGACTCCAGCTAAACTTTCCCGGCGAAGAAAAAGCTCTTTTCTGCTTCCGCCGCAGTCTTCACCGGAAACCCTAGTATTTATCGATCTGTTTCAAATACTAGTCATCAAGTTTCAAATATTGCTTTTACCGTTTAGTCGTTGTGCTTTGCTCTTGTTTGAGCTTTTATCTTTTCTTCATCATGATATATAAAGATGAACTACTATTAAATGAAGTCCAAAAACACAGTCATCTGTACGACTTCAATGACGAAAATCATGAAAATCAATCTGAAAGAGAAAAAGCATGGAACAAAATTGGAAAAACGTTGGGAGTAAACGGTCAGTATTTTTTTTTTTCCCCTTCGAATTTTTTTTTTTTTTTTTAATTTGTTAATATTATTATTTTTTTTTTTTTTAAATTTAAGATTAATCAATTGCAATTCAATGAAACAGAATTTTTTTTTCAAGTATACTAGTACCTCCATTATATTGCACTTCGTGTATGATGCAGGTACTTCAACATTCATTTAAGAATTTTTTTTAACGACCATTTTAAGAATTTTTTTAACGTTCATTTTAAGAATTTCTTTTAACATTCATTTATCATAAATATTATACCATCAACAGTTTTACAATGATTTAATCAGGAATTAATTTTTAATGCATTTATTTATTGTTTTTAAGTAATGATTCATATATCAGATAAATATGCAAACGGTACATGCAGTATTTATAAATTAAATAAGGATCATAAATAGTTTTTTTTTTTTTTTAATTTTATTTTCATAACTCTGTATAAAAATATTTATTGCATATGAATAAATGATTAGATTGTGTATTTCATTGAAGCATAAAATTTCTTTGTGTCCAAGACTGCCATGACTTTTTAATTTTAAAAAATTTTATATCAGTATTTATTAATTATATTTTTTAATGTATTGATATATATATATTTATTTTTTTTAATTATTATGTAGACGAGGAGTGTAAAGAAACGTTTCGTCAGCTACGCGACCGTTATCGGAAAGAAAAAGCCAGAGGTGGTGTTTCCGACGCAAATGAAGGACAGTGGCGTTTATTTAACTCCATGAGGTTTTTGGATGATTATGACCAACCGAAGACGTATGTTTTGAATTAAAAACTAATATAAATAAACAAATTTTACTTTGGTTTAAATCAGGGATGGAGAGAGACCATGGCCTACACCTCATTATTTGAACAATTTACTTAAAAAATATACCATTTGCAATTTTTTGAAAACATTTAAATTTTCGATTAAATCTGGGATCATTATCCAACTTTGTTATTGTTGTCGTATCCGCTGAAGCGTTCCCCCAAATAGAGAGAGAGCTGTTATTACTGACAGAGGTAGTTGTTCTGGGTACTGATTTCTCAGGGTCTATACACTCAAATTTCTTGAAAATTTAATCCCTTGTTATTTCCAATATAATATATTTGTCCAATAAATGTCATTTTGTTATCTGCATTTCTTCCCGGTGTAGCAATTTTAATGGCCAGCAGTGTATATTCGTTAATCTTTTTTTTTCTCTCTTTTTTTTTTTTTTTTTTTTTCAGTAAGCATGATTATGTGACAAACTCACCAACAAGTAGATATTCACTGACGTATGTATGCAAATGCATTTGCATGCGTGTATCTAAATATGCATGCCACTGTTTAAGTGAGTGCACGTTTACGTATGTACATATATGCTCATGTGCATGTATTTGTATACGTCTTTATGCATGTATATATAGGCGCGGTCATAAATATTGTATAATTATAATATATTCGTGTGTGTATATATGTGCATGTATATTTATATATATATGCGTATACTCATATAAGAAAATGCATGCATTGTGAGCATTTGTGTGATACATGTATATACAAATATATAAATATACATACATACAAACACATATACATACAAGCCCATAAACAAATATAATATTTGTAGACAATCACACCCACAAATTTACGTGCATACGAATTACCCTTCAAAAATAAATACGTAATGACAGCGCGATACTCAATTTTTTCCATTTTCACAAAAAAACACCACAATAACTAACCCAAACGATTGTCAAATAACAACTAAGAGTGCAAAATGACTGAAATTTAGGCGAGTAACTTTCAGCGCCCCATCTCTTTTGTTGATGAGTGCTGCCATCTACAAGTTCAGGTCGGAAACTTTTCAGACTACCCTCGTTATATATATATATATATATATATAATGTGTGCGTGTATGTTTCAAGAGTTTTCCTTCTCCCCTCCCCCTTTTGTGCTATCCGCGGCCATGTATTCTTACTACCCGCGGTCTGCTACATTTGTGTTGGTTTAAATATTGATTTAAATGAAGTAATCTGAGCATTGAATTTGATTTCAGGACTTGGTTAGAGGCGGCAACCCCCATTTCAGACGACTTGTCAGAAACGTCCCCCGTTGAATCAACGTCTTTGCCACCATCTGATGAAAAATGCTTGAAAAACGCGATTCAGGAGACTGAAGAAACGACCACTTTAACATCCATACGTATGTATATATTTTTCCAGAATAAAAAAAAAAAAAATTGAATTTATTTAAAATTAAAGTGAGAGTCTTGTTTGTAAGCAATGTTTTGTTATTTGTGCATTTTTTTACTCATACCTTTTTATCACGAGTAAAAAAAAAAAAAAAAAAAAAAAAAATTTGTTTTTATTCCTTTCAGAAAGTGAAGTTGAATCTCTGGATGCAACGATTCCTCAAATTCAGAGTGTCAAATTCACAGGCAATCTTCCATCTCCTCAGGATGAAGCGAGTAAAAGGAAAAACGATAGTAGCATGCCATGCATGTGCAGGCTTCCAGAAGAAAGAAAAAATTGCCAAGAGATGGACAAAACTGGAAAATTTTTAGAATGCATAGCTTCTCGATTAAGGAAAATGAACGAGAAAACACGCGAAATGGCGTTCAGGGGGATGTTAGATATAGTTTTAAAAGCGAAATACGGTTAAAAAATGTATAAAAATTAAAAGGTTTTTATTATTATTTGTAGACAATAAAAAATAAAAAATGCAGAGAAAATCCAAAAAATTGCATATAATGTAATTTTTCAGTAATATTTGATTATTACTTTTATTAATATAATTTTAAAAAAAAAAAATATATTAAATATATAAAAACGAATTCTGGAACATAATTTTTTTCTCACTATGAGCTGTATTAAAAGATTTTAAATAAATTATTATTTAAATTATGTGATTATGATTATTATTTGAATATGAAATCAAAAAAACTCGGCAATACATTGCTAATGTTACCAATAGCTTTGTAGAAATTTATTCATCAAATCAAAAAACTCATTTAAATCCAATGTATTGTAAATAATTTACTTAAAATATACTTGAGTATAATTAAAATTAAATTTAATTATACTCAAATGTAATGAAATTTACTTAATATTTTGAGTATAGCAGAAAAGAAATTTAACTGATAATTTTGATTAAAAAGGGCAATTCTACTTATTTTGAAACTTCTAACACCATTGATACAAAAAATATTTAAAGTTCTTTTTAAATCTGTATGTAGCCATTTTTGAAATACTTTAACGAAACAATAAGTAAAAAATTTAAACAAATATAATTTTAATTATTACATTGACATTGTATACAAAAAGATATTACTAAAATCAATCACTTGCTAAAATATATGCAAATATTAATTGCTTTAAAAATCAAGTTGAAACTAGCAAACAAAGTGCTAAAATAGCCAACTTTCACTAAGTTTATTCCTTACCTTTACACGATGTACATTTGATGAATTTTTAGAAAACAAAAGCATTTAATATAATAAATTAAAAAAATTTAGATGGCATCAAATCGACCTTCTTATTAATTTTCTGCAAATATTAACATAACTGTTAATTAAACTAAGTTAACGAAATGAAAAATTAACGGTAACTTTTAGCAGTGATCTAGGATGGTTATAAATAAAGTGACCCTATTCAGACCCCTCTAGAGTTTGTTCTCACTCCTTTTAAAGGATTTTCTCTTTAATTTTTTCCTCTCTTATATTATTTCTCTTTTTTATTATTTTTATTGCTTTTATTTTTAAAATATAAAGGAAAAAATAAATAAATAAAATAAAATACAAAATGAATAAAAAATAAAAAATTACAAAAATTAAATAAAAAAATAACACAAAAATTTTAAACTAATCTTTCTTTTAAGATTTTATGCTAATTTCTCTTTTGATATATTTTTATTCTCTTTATTATTACTAACATTTTTGTATTTTATTCCACTTTTTTTCCCTTTATACTAACATTTTTATTATTTCAAATTTTCTTATGGGAATTCACTTACAATGTTCCTCATCTCCAAAGTCATGTTTTTGTTGTTGTTGTTGTTTCTTATCCCACTTGGCTGGCCAAGCCCACGAGCCCATACGTACTCATGATTGAAGGGGAAGGAAAGTCATTCGAGGGGGGGGGGTGAGAAAGGGGTTCCGTATCCAAAAGGTTTTAGCCCCAATTACTAATAAATAATAAAAATTTACGGGGATGCAAGTTAATAGAAGGTGGTATAACAGTAATGAAAATATATTAAATAATAGAAGGTGTAGGGGGGAGGGGGGGTGACGTGACTTGACGGAGGGGGGATCGCCGAGGAACTCGGATTTATTAAAAATTATAGGGACAAGTTACACAAGGAATACAAAAATAGATCATCCACACGTAGGTGGGAACTGAAAGGGGAAGGAAAGCAGCTTCTGTTGTGATGGAGCACCCGTAGATAGAAGTCTGACTTTGGCTCCGTGACGCTCTTACAGTCATGGGAGACCGGGACCTACGGCTTAAAGTGGATTCGAACCACTACAAACATCCATGGCACCGCCGGGATTCGAACCCGAAACCTGTGGCGCCAGAGCGCTAGACACTCGGCCATTCAGGTCCCAAATTTGTCAATGCCAACAGCACACGGTGTTCCCAGGCGGTCACCCACCCAAGTACTGACCGCGCCCAATGATGCTTGACTTCGGTGACCTAACGAGAACTGGTATATTCAGCATGGTATGGCCGTTGGCTTACTCCAAAGCCATTCATTCCAGGTAGGAGCAAATGGCAGCTACGCTGCCAAAGCTTCGGAAAATACAAGAAGAGACCCCTCTAGAACCTCTTCTGCATAACGGATTTTGATAAAACTTGGTATATACAATATATGCACCATGGGAAAAGATTTCTGTAATAAAAATTTTAAAATAATCAAATTTTGACCACCAGAGGGCAATTTTCAAAAATTCCTTATGCAAATTAGTCAAACCTATAAAGATATTTGCAGTCAGAGCCAGAAAATCATTCTGCGTGCCTTTGTCATCGTTAATCATGCCCTTACAGAAGAAAGCTCGAGCTTTACTGGTAAAAATGTTTTATCAGAACGGTAGCGTAAATATCGTGAGTATCGTCGTTTAAAGAGATTGCGAGAAGGAGGCCATGTCAAAGAATGGTTTGAAGAAGAATTTGAGAAAGTTTTAAAATTTGAAGTGACTGGAGACTTGGGTTTGCTGGACGTGGAAGAGGAGGCTCTTATAACCATTGCTACTGCTATGGTTGAAAGAGTCCAGCTATTGGCAACTGGCAACTGGCGTACCGATTACGGAGTACCAACAGGGAAATACCCCTTAAACCTCCTCATCTTAATTCATAAATATGCTTTAAATTTTAATTGGCTGCTTAATTAAGGTTAGTAGAAATACAAGATAATGTTTCAAAAAAATTCAAGTTAAATGGTACTCAAAAAAGATAAAAATACTAATAAAAAAGTAACAAAATAAAAAGAAGTTAAAATTAAATTTAAATTCAGTAGAATTAGGGACCAGTTGTCGATGCCGAACTATTGAAAAAGTAAACAGAGTTTTAAACTCATTTAAACCAAGTACACAGGGATTATGCTGAACGGTGAGAGCAGTTGTAGATTGATGCTGTAAAGTAAACAAATTAGTCCACACAAAAAAACGGCCATAATCAGGACCGGCTGATTGACGTAAATCCTTCTATGTTGTATTTAAATGTATTTATTATATAAGATACCTGCCTCATGCATGAGTTTCCAGCTATTCTTCAGCAAGTGCTCGATCGCTGTCACGTGAATTGACGATTTCGTGGTCGACAGTACGAAATATTGTGCGATCTATTTTAAAATGGAATCCGTATAAGATCCACGAGGTGCAACCTCAAGACCACCAAACCCGCTATGAATTTGCTTACCAATTTTTGGTGAGAATGGAAGTTGTTGATGCATGGCCTTGGCAATTCTATGGTCAGATGATGCGTACTTTTTTTTTAGAGGAGCTGTGAATCATCTTGTTATGGGATAAGGGTTTTTTAATGGTCAGATAAGGACCCTATGGTAGTGACTCTAGAAACTTTTTTTCCTAATGTCGGTGGCAACACCGGAATGTTGTACTGATTTTATCAGACCGTTTTCTTTGAAACTCTCACGCCTCAAGGGTGCTCTTTTACAGTGAAGTCTAAAAAAGATCGACAACAAGTCAATTTACAGTGATAAGAGTAAGTGGAATAGGAGACGGAAGTACGTCATCAGTGACGTCATTAGAGAAGCGCGCGCAACCGGAAGTTCATCTTGTTTAAGGGTTTTTTAATTAGAAATTATTTTATGGCAAAATGGAATGTTTACTATAAAGGAATTTTTTGTATTAAATTTGATTAATTTTTTTATTGGATTTCTTTTAATTTTTATATTATTTTACAAAATGTGTTTTGTAAAAAATTATTTATTAAATTTGATTAATTTTTTTATTGGATTATTTTACAAATTTATATTATTACAAATATTTTATTTTCTATTCTCAAAAAATTTATTTGGTGAAAATTTTTTTTTACAATTTATTTCAATTTGATTAAAAAAATTTTTTTTTATTTTACAAAACTTTTTTTATAAAGGAATTTTTTTTTTTTTTATTATTGCTTCTTTCAAATTTATTTTATTTTACAAAACTTATTTTCGTAAAAGAATTTATTTTTTATTTTTTCGGAAAATTAATTTTTTTAAAATTTTTAATTCCATTTTTTTATTTCGATTGCATTTGTTATATTTTACAAAATTTGTTTTTGTAAAGGAATTTATTTTTTTTAATTTATAATTTTTCCCTAGTGTGTTACTACATTTTTTTTATCACTTCATTAGATATTTAATTATCCGAAACTTTGTTTGGCATTTAAAGTTTTCCTTAAAAATCTCTCACACTTCTTTTTAAATACGATATTAATTTCAAATTTTTTACCCAATATTAAATACTACACAGCATTCGTATTAAAAGATTTAATATATTAACTTTTTGAAGATCATATACCAGAATAGTTAAAACTCCGAGGGAAATGTTACGAATTTATATATTTAACCAATTAATGAAATGCAGAATTTTTTTTAACATAAATGTACTTTAATTAAAATAGGCATGAAATTTTCTTTCAACTCACTTATTTTTCTAATATTTTTTTTTTCTTTCATACTCGAATCTATTTTGATAAACCCTATAACTTCTTGCTGATACAAATAAAATGTCTTAGCATGCATTTTTTTTCAAACATTTAGAAATAACACAGATTATGATTTTGTAAGACAAAATAATTAAAATATTATATTTATAAGGAACTTACACTAATGTATTTCTTAACCTATTTTATTTAAAAAAATATTGCATACTTCTAATTATCTCACCAATAATTTTCACCTACTTTATTATTTTTCTTTACTGTAATACACAAAATCTTGTACTTACACGGAGATACATTTGTTAAATTTTCCCACAAATAAATGTTCAATACTAATACATATTACCATACTAAACTAAAGAATTTGTATAACATGAAAAGCATAAAAAACACACACACACACACAAAATTTCAACAGAAAACTTTCTTACAAAATCTAATTGTATAAGCATGCTAAAATTATATATCTTATTATTTTTTGAGTGATTTTCTCACATTCTTCTTACCTGGGGAAAAACCCCGATTGATTACATTCTATTTAAGGACACAGGTTACCGTATTATATTTATAAAATTAAGGTGTATATTTTTTTAATCCAACTATTTTATAAAGCAATATTTTCATTGATATTTAAATTTTAACATGTATTTAATTTTCTTACTTAAAAACTTTTATCATTAAAGAAAAATCTGTACGTATGTTCTTTTCGAACACTCATCTGAAATTCTAGTATATAACCTTTTTTTTTTTATTTTTCTGGACTCTCTCTTATATAAATGCTTTCTTGTCTTATGCTTAAGTCATTTGAATAGTTACTTTAAGTTAGTAATGAACATTTTTTAAAATGTCCCTTGAGAAGTTTTATAAAAATCCTAAAGAACCAGCCAGTTTTGGAGGCATAAATGCATTACGTAGAGCTGTAGGAAAACAAGTTAAAACTAAAGATATAAAGCAATGGTTGGAAACTAAAGATTCGTATACTTTACATAAACCTGCAAGACGAAATTTTAAGAAAAACAGAGTTATTGTTGGAGGTATAGATGAACAATTTCAGGCTGATTTATTAGATTTACAATCTATAAAACAATTTAACAATGGTTATAAATTTCTACTTACTTGTATAGATGTATTTTCAAAATATGCTTGGGCTATACCCTTAAAGGATAAAACAGGTCAGAGTATTTTAAAAGGTTTCCAAAAAATATTCAAAGAACGAAAACCAAAGTCTTTGCAAACAGACAAAGGTACAGAGTTCAAAAATAAAATTCTGCAGAAATATCTTAAGACAATAAATGTCCATTTTTTTTTACGACGAATAATGAAACAAAAGCTAGTATCGTTGAACGTTTTCACAGAACACTCATGTCGAAATTAACAAAGTACTTTACAGAATATAATACCCAAAAGTATATAGATGTGATTGAAAAATTAATCTATAGCTATAATCATACATGGCACCGAAGCATTAAAATGGAACCATATGCTGTAAACATTGATAATCAAGCCCAAGTATGGAAAAAATTTGTACAATGATATAGTTGAACCAAACATAAAACACTCCTCATTCAAATTAAAATGACAGTGTTCGTATCAGTAAATGGAAAGATAGATTTGAAAAGGGTTATAAAAATAACTGGTCCAGAGAAATATTTACGATTCATCAAATTCTTCCCAGACAACCTATAGTTTACAAACTAAAAGACTTAAAGGGTGAGATTATCGAAGGTACATTTTACGAGAAAGAAATTCAAAAAGTCACAGATTCAGGGTTTTACCCAATTGAAAAAATAATTAAAAAAAAAAAGAAAAAAAAAAGATGGGAAAGTGGAATATTTTGTAAAATTTCTTGGATATCCAGAAAAATTCAATTCTTGGGTGAGCAGCGTGAAAATGCTATAAATACTGATTCCAGATTTATATTTATTCATTTTAAAAGAAAAATGTCTTTCTACTTGACGTTACCCTCTGATAGTTCTCTGCATTATTTTCCTAATAACAAAATTTCTAGTTTTGTCACACAACTCCCTTCACCGATCACTTTAGATGGAAAATGGGAAGTTGGATTAGCCGAAATTATTTATCCTCACACTTGGTATAATGTAAATGAAACGAATAACATGTTCGGATTTGATCTGGGGGACGGTAAATTAAACACGAGAAAATTATCACCAGGATCATATGAAACAATACCTGATATTTTGAAAGCTATGGCTTTAACTTCTCATGAAGGTAAAATAAATTTTAAATTCAATCCTCATACTAAACGTGTAAAAATAAAAACTACAGACGGGGCTAAAGTAATACTTGAAAAAGGTTTGTGTAGCATGTTAGGTTTTCAACCTCAAGTGATAGAAAATATAACAGAAAGTTCTTTTACGGCAGATCCTCATACCGAATTTCCAATATTTTATGTTTATAGTGATATCGTTCAGCCCGTAGTGGTTGGGCATGTTGAAGCACCCCTTTTACGAGTTGTTAGAATTTCTGGAAAAGACGGAGACGTTATCAATGTACTCTATGATAGACCACACTATGTTCCTGTCATACGTCAATCATTTCAGACCATCGAAATTGGAAATCCGTCTTAATTCAGGAAACTTAGTGCCCTTCGAAAGAGGAAAAGTCATTATCGTGCTACATTTTCGAATGAGACAGATACTATAAATAAGGGGAAAAGAAAAGAAATCAACATTTCTTTTTATAGTGTTACAAGTATAAGTTGCACCATGAAAGTGCCTTACGTGTGTTGCAGTAAAAAATTTGAAGAACATTATACCAATCAATCTGGTTCTGGAATTCCACATTACGAAGGCATTTCATTTCAAAGAGGGTATGGATTAGGAGGTGTGTTTCGTCGTTTGTTTCGAGCAGCATTACCATTTTTAGTAAGAGGTGGAAAGGTCGTTGGAAAAGAAGCCCTGGTCACAGGAACGAAAGTAATCAATGATGTTTTATCTGGAAAAGACTTAGAAACTGCTGCTAAAAGCAGAAGTAAAAGAAGCTGGTAAAAGTTTGGCACGTAAAGCTATCAATCGTGTACAGTCTATGATAGGTCAAGGAGTATATAAAAGGAAGAGAAAAAGCAGAAAGCGAGTCATTTCTTCTAAAACACGAAAAGTTTCGGAACACGATATTTTTGATTAGCAAAAAAAATATGGCATTTATTTTAAAAGGATCACCCGAATGTGTAAAGTCTGAATTGGAACTTTTTCACTTGCCTGCAACCCAAACGGCTATAGAAGACGGTCACTGGGTTGAATTTCACCCTTTGTCAAACGTTTTTGATGGCGGACCTGTCGAATTTCATATTTCTGGTAGTGGGGAAGAATATGTTGACTTGAGTCAAACCCAACTTTATGTAAAAGCAAAAATAGTAAAAGCCGATGGAAAGCCCTTGGAAAAAGATGAAAAAAAATTGGTCCTGTTAATTTGTTTATGCATTCTCTCTTTTCTCAAATGGATATTTCATTAAATGATCGTCTTGTTTCGAATTCAAGTAATACCTATTCATACAGATCGTATTTTGAGACACTGTTGAATCATGGTTTCGACTGTAAAACTTCCCAATTAACTTCGGAAATGTTTTATAAAGACAACAACGATGGACTTAAATTACGTTCCAAATTTTTGAATTAAGTGCCACTGTGGATATGATAGGTGGTTTACACGGCGATTTATTTCATCAAGAGAGATTATTATTGAATTTAGTAGACGTGAAAATAAAGCTCATTCGAAGTAAACCCGAATTTTGTTTACAAGGAAATGCTGGATACAAAGTTGTACTAGAAAAAAATAAATTTACTTGTCAGAAAAGTGCGCGTTAGTCCTGGTGTTATTTTAGGACACGCAAAAGCTTTAGAAAACGGCACAGCAAAATATCCTCTCAATCGTGTTCTTTGTAAAGTGTATTCTGTACCACAAGGAAGCATGTCATTTGTACAAGACAATATTTTTGTTGGACAAATGCCTAAAAGAATTATTGTAGGATGTGTTGATAATGATGCATTTCATGGTACGTTTGAAAAATCTCCTTTTGAATTCAAACATTATCATATGAATTTTATAGGGATTTATGTAGATGGACAACCAAAGCCTCATGCACCATTAGAATTAAATTTTGATAAAAATAATTACATTAAAGGTTACCATAGTCTTTTCTCAGGAACAGAAAAATAGGACACGATCAAGGACTTTTTATTTCTAGAGAAGATTATATAAAAGGAAATACACTATTCGCTTTCAATTTGTCTCCTGATCTTTGTAACGGGGATCATTTGAACTTGATCAAGCAAAGCAATTTGAGATTAGAAATAAAATTTTCTCAATCTTTATCTCAAACTATAAGTGTGATTATTTTCGCAGAATTCGATAACGTTATAGAAATAAACAAGACAAGAAATATTCTGGTTGATTTTGGAAACTGATATGAATGGAAATCAGATACATTTTATTTTATCACGAGATTCGACAACTTCACCATTTTTTAAAGGGGTGTATGCATCTGACAAAATACCTTTCATAAAAAAAAAAAAAATATGCAATCGTCGTAAATTCAGATGAATCTTCAGAACCAGGATCCCACTGGTTAGCCTTTTACTGTGAAAATGGTTGTATCGAGTTCTTTGATTCCTTCGGAAATCCACCTGATTTTTATGATCCACGATTTCATGAAATCACTTTACGTTACCCTTCTGTATGCTGGAATTCGACTCCTCTACAAAATCTGACTTCTAACGTGTGTGGAATGTATTGTATTTATTTTATTTTAAAAAGATGTCAAGGAAATTCTTTGTATTCTATTGTAAACAATCTTGTGCATTGTAAAACAAACGATTTTCGATTGTATCAATTTATTAAAAAAAGATATGGTGTAAGAATGATTTTTAAAAAATAAAAAAACATGCTTTAATAAAAAAAAAAAATGTGTTCTTTTTTTTTTTTTTTCCTTTTTTTTGTGGGTATAAATACTCCTTCACACTCAAATATTTTCATTCAGTAATGGAAAAGTTAAGGCACCCATCTAATTATTTAATAGCTGGAGCTACAGGTTGTGGGAAGACACAGCTTGTTAAAAAATAATAGATTTAAAAATCATATATCCTTTTCCCAAAAAAGTGATTTGGTGTTATGGAGTTTATCAAAAACTTTACCGAGAAATGAAAAATGTAGAATTTCACGAAGGTTTGCCATCAGACATTCATACGTTATCAAACGCTTTGATTGTGATTGATGATCTCATGTCAGAACTTTCGAGCGATACTAAACTAACAAAGTTATTTACTAAGGGTGGTCACCACCGAAATTTGAGTATTATTTTTATTGTTCAAAATATTTTTCATAAAGGAAAAGAAATGCGGGACATATCACTGAATGCACATTACCTGTTTTTATTCAAAAATCCTAGAGACCGATCGCAAATCATGCATTTAGGTAGACAACTGTATCCCAGTCAAACGAAATTTTTTCGAGAAGTTTACGAGGATGCCACTTCAAAACCATTTAGTTATCTTTTAATCGATTTAAAACCGGATACAGACGATTCACTGCGATTGCGTAGTGGAATTTTTCCAGGGGATAAATACTGTGTTTATCAGCCTCGTTAATTATTTTCGTCTTTACAAGTCATGGCGGCTGCTGTCTTGGATTTTGAAGGATTTCAGATTTCTGCAGGGTCTTTTATTATCAAAGAGCTGGCAGTGTGTGCCGTGCACGATGATACTTTCTGCGGGAGATGGCTTTTTAAACCCCCTCACCCTTTTGAACTTATAGAACCGCGAAAGAAAGAAAATTATTTATGGGTTACTAAGCACCTCCATAAAATAAAATGGGACGATGGTGAATTACCTTACGAGTACTTACGCAGTGTTTTGACAATTATCATGGAAATGTTTCCCTATATTTATGTAAAAGGATTAGAGAAAAAGAAATTTTTAGAGTTTTTAACGAGTAAAGAAATTTTGAATTTGGATGACTATGAATGCCCCAAAGTAAATGATTTACCACCAGTGAATGTATTGTGCCCCTTTCAACATGGAAGAAATTTTAACCATTGTGCTGTCTATAAAGCTAAAGTATTCACCAAGTTTTTAGAAACTATATAAGTTCACATTTTAAGATGATTCTTTATTCGACTCTAGAATGTCTGCCTGCTCACATCACCAATTGGAACATCTAAAACTGATTTCAAACAGTAAATCAAAAGGCTATATTCTTAAAAAATGTCCAAACAGTGTTATTAAATCTTTGTGTGAATGTGCCCTGAATGTGCTTCAAGGAAACGTACCCCTTTCTAAAAAACAAAAGAATCAATTAGTCCCTTTTAAAAAATTTTAAGAAAACTTTCTGATAAAAAACTACCACTTTATAAAAAAAGAGAAATATATTGGTTCAAGGGGAGAAGGATTTTTATCCTTGCTATTACCAGCTGCGATTTCAGTAATTACATCCTTGATCCATGGAGTACAGTAGAAAATTGATTTTGGTACCAGAAGATCGCGTGGAGGTAGCTGACCAATTAACTGACTTAGATAATAAAATGCAAGAAATAATTCGGACAAAGGGTTTACCCGAGAGGGAAAAGATGAATCAGTATTTACAAGTTTTACAAAAATTTGTTAAAATACATCATCCCCGACAAGAACGAACAGAAGAAGATTCAGAAAAGGAAGAAGACGTAAAATCTGATTCTGAAAAAGAAGATTCCATTACAACTAAAATTTTAAAAGCTGCTCCTGTTCGATACTTGAATACTGCAAGGAATATTTTGGACTTTATAAAAGAGAAGCCTTCCATATTATCTTGGACACCCGATGGAGAAATCGTTTATAATGGAAAACATTTACCTCGAACTAATATTGTAAAATTAGTTGTAGATTTACTTCGAAATCGGAAACAATCTCCAGCAGGCTCGAAAGAATTTCATTTAGCTTTGAAAGAAATGAATGTACCTGCAAGTTACATCATGAATAAAAAAATTTTTCAGACTAATTCAATATTAGAACATAAAAAATCTAAACGAATGTATGCAAAACGAGATGATTGGATTTCACTTTGATAAAAATAAAAGAATATTTATATTATTTTTTGGTGTGTGTGTGTTCATTTACCAGAAAACAAAAAATGCATATAATTTGTTAAAAATAAAAATAATTTATTTATAATATCTTTAGTAAAAAAAAATATGTTATTTAGTAATAATTTCATAATTTTTATTTTTCTTCATCTAAAATTACACTACAAATGGTTTGTTGATTAATTAAATTAAAATTAAAAAAATATGCATATCTAAACTGATAGGCATTCCAATGCTATCAATATTTGAAAGCAATACTATCTTATCTGAAATTGGAAAGAGGTACATGTTATCAGCATTCTTTAAAAAAGGTTGTATACTAGAATTTGAGATGAGTGTTCGAAAAGAACGTACGTACAGATTTTTCTTTAATGATAAAAGTTTTTGAGTAAGAAAATTCAATACATGTTAAAATTTAAATATCAATGAAAATATTGTTTTATAAAATAGTTGGATTAAAAAAATATACACCTTAATTTTATAAGTATAATACGGTAACGTGTGTCTTTAAATAGAATGTAATCAATCGGGGTTTTTCCCCAGGTAAGAAGAATGTGAGAAAATCACTCAAAAAAAATAATAAGATATATAATTTTAGCATGCTTATACAATTAGATTTTGTAAGAAAGTTTTCTGTTGAAAAATTTGTGTGTGTGTGTGTATTTTATGCTTTTCATGTTATACAAATTCTTTAGTTTAGTATAGTAATATGTATTAGTATTGAACATTTATTTGTGGGAAAATTTAACAAATGTATCTCCGTGTAAGTACAAGATTTTGTGTATTACAGTAAAGAAAATAATAAAGTAGGTGAAAATTATTGGTGAGATAATTAGAAGTATGCAATATTTTTTAAATAAAATAGGTTAAGAAATACATTAGTGTAAGTTCCTTATAAATATATTATTTTAATTATTTTGTCTTACAAAATCATAATCTGTGTTATTTCTAAATGTTTGAAAAAAAAAAAAAATGCATGCTAAGACATTTTTTTATTTGTATCAGCAAGAAGTTATAGTGTTTATCAAAATAGATTCGAGTATGAAAGAAAAAATATTAGAAAAATAAGTGAGTTGAAAGAAAATTTCATGCCTATTTTAATTAAAGTACATTTATGTTAAAAAAAAAAAATTCTGCATTTCATTAATTGGTTAAATATATAAATTCGTAACATTTCCCTCGGAGTTTTAACTATTCTGGTATATGATCTTCAAAAAGTTAACATATTAAATCTTTTTATACGAATGCTGTGTAGCATTTAATATTGGGTAAAAATTTGAAATTAATATCGTATTTAAAAAGAAGTGTGAGAGATTTTTAAGGAAAACTTTAAATGCCAAACAAAGTTTCGGATAATTAAATATCTAATGAAGTGATAAAAAAAAAAATGTAGTAACACACTAGGGAAAAATTATAAATTAAAAAAAAAAAATAAATTCCTTTATAAAAACAAATTTTGTAAAATATAACAAATGCAATCGAAATAAAAAAATGGAATTAAAAATTTTATAAAAAAAAATTAATTTTCGAAAAAATAAAAAATAAATTCTTTTATGAAAATAAGTTTGGTAAAATAAAATAAATTTGAAAGTCAATAACAAAAAATAAAATTCTGTTTTATGAAAAAACACATTTCGTAAAAAAAAAAAAAAAAAAAATTAAGTCAAATTGAAATAAATATAAACAATTTTAAAAAAAAAAAATATTTTGTGAGAAAATAAATTAATCAAAAATTCCTAAAAAATTTTGCAAATAGAAAATAATTTTTTTGTATAATAATATAAATTTGTAAAATATTCCAATAAAAAAAATAATCAAATTTAATACAAATAAATTCCTTTACTAAACACATTTTATAAAATAATCTAATTAAAAAATTAAGAAGAAATCCAATTAAAACCGTTTTATTCCGCTTATCTTATCACGTAAATTCCTATCTCTCCAAAATGTGTGACCCTCTTTTTTATAGTACAACATTCCGGTGTTGCCACCGGGAAAAAAGTTTCTAGGTCCTTATCTACCAAAAACTGTTATCTAACAAGATGACTCTTTTCACTTCCGGTTTTATCAGTATTTGATGACGTAATTCTATAATCTTTTTTTGCGGAATTATAAAATTAATTTTCCCTAATTTAATTAATTTATGTATATAATTATAAATCCAGAATTTTTTCTTCATCCTTAATCGATTAAATTTTTTTCAACAACAAATTTCTCTAAAAGCAATCTCTTTTAATATAAAATGTTAAAAAAAAAAAAGAACCTAAATCAAAATGCGCTTTTTTTAAATTATTTTAATCTGACATATTGAATTAGAAAATCTATTTTCAAATACAGAAAAAAAACTCAAATTAATGCAATTGTTGCATACAGAAAATATAACACAAAAAAAGTAACATTTTTCTTGGTAGTCTATATTACAATATAAATTAAAGCTGTTAATTTCATAGCATAACATAATCAGGTACATAACTTAACAACACATTAAAAGTGCTATATTTAACGATTAAAATTAACTATTAATTTATATTATCATTAACGGTGTTAACAGTTAATGAAACTTAAAAGTTTCCCCCCATCTCTCCTACTATAAAAATAGGATGCTAATTTCCTTGAGATGGAACAACCACCCGCTCTTAATATGTATAAAAATAATTTTAAAATTTGGATTACATCGAATTGACTTAAAAATTAAATTGTTATAAAAATATGATCAATTTTGTTCTGATAAAACCATATAGTTACGCAACACCCCTCTAAATAAATTTATAAATTGGTAGAGTAAGAATTTGTCTTTCGGCAATTCTTATTTGGACTTTATTCAATGATACAGCCGTATAGATGTAATATATTATGTTGTGGGCGCAACAACCCAGATTCTAATCTGGACCACAGAACGTACTTGTTAATTATTTGATTTCAAATTATGTGTAGTATTTTTAAATATTATTGGGGAATGAATCATCTATTAAATTAATATTATTTGAAATTATATACATGATTCAATACATGATAATTAAATACTTTCATTAAATACATAATTTATAATTTTACAAACTTTTAATAATATTTATTATAAATATATTTGGAAAAATTTGTACTATTAACTATAATTAGCATGATCATTTCTGAAGTATCAATTGTAGCAGCTTATATGATCCTAACTGAAAAATTCAGAGATTTTTTTCTTTTAATGCATATTCTGCAAGTAAAAAACAAACATCTACTGTTATTAATACAAAAAAAAAAAAATTTGTAAAATATTTCATATTTTTAACTTACACTTTCCTTTAAAATATTATATTTATTTAATAGTTATTTCAATAATCGTCCCGTCATTGCAAAAATGCCTCTCATTTTATTATTTCTACCAATCAAAGATAAATATTTAAAATCAATAAAGTTTCCAGATTAAATCTTTATATTCATATAATGAAGGAAAAAAAAAAAAAAAAAAAAAAAAAATGGTTGACGCTTTGTAAAGCATGCGGCATGGACGGACCAATCAGATCCAGACTTTTGCGCATGCACTGTGTTTGCGATCGATGAAACTGCTGCAGTGAGGAGAAAGGAGCCCAACATTCATGGTGCTTTTTTGCAAAAACAAGTCTCCGACTCTATAATAACGTTGATGTCCGACATATTGGGTTGGCAAGCAAAAACACCGAGTGACCTCAGCAGCTTCGTTTATCATTATTCTTCCTCTTTGAATGCAGTTCATGTTTAGCAGGTTATTAACTTTCTAGTCATGAAAAATTATCACTGCATTTGCTTCTCCACTTTCTACCATAGAATGTAGTAACACCGTTAGATAAACACTGTACAGAATATAAACACCGTTAATGTTCGAATCTCTCTTGAAAATTTATCTGTCAGGAAAGTTACAATTTTTACGAACCGAAATTTGTCTCATTTTATTTCACATTTTTGATCTTAAATTATTTTCTATTTTTATTTTACAAATTCAATTTTTAATTTCAACTTATTTTTTATAAACACTTTTTTACTTCTTATAAATGAAATAAATATTAATTAATAAATAGAAGCACAATTTTTATAATAATCATAAAATATTAATTTGGATTAATAATAAATACACAAATATAAAAAAACTAAAATTTAATAAATTTCTTGCTTATCATTATCAGTAGTTTATACATTATGAACTTTTAAAATTAAAATCTTATGACAATGAGATAGAAACTGGAGGCAGCTACTGGGATAATGTGCTTAATACAGCTTCAATAATAATAATTTAATTTAATTCAGTATAATAATTTAACATTTTAATTAATTTTTTATCAAATTTATCTGCCTCAGAAATGAAAAGATTTCTTTCAGAATTATTTTCTAAAATGAATAGTTTAAAAAAAAACTAAAAAACACGCTTTTAGAGTTAATCTATCTAACAAGTAAAAATAATTGTTAACATAAGAATAAAATGACTGACGAGAAAATGAATGTCACTGTAATAAAAGCGAGGGGTGCTCGATATCAAACGTTATAATTTTCACTAGTTCATTCGAAATGCAGAGTTAGTTTAAAAATGTCATACAAAGCACCCCACGCTTTTGGAACAGTGGCATTCATTTTTCGTCAGTCATTTTATTCTTATGTTAAACAATTATTTTTTACTTTTTAGATAGATTAACTCTAAAAAAGCGTGTTTTTTAAACTATTAATTAATTTTTTTTTTCTCACTGGCTAACGTTAAGAATGTAGTTTTTAGTTTTTTTAAACTATTCATTTATTTTTTACTTTTTTAGTTTGATTAACTCTAAAAGCGTGTTTTTTTTTAGTTTTTTTAAATTATAATTTAGGAAAAACATCTCCTGTTTGAGAACAAATAAAAGCAGAAGATCGAAAAAGCTAAAGCTATCGGTACAATTAGGAGTCCTTTGACGATGCCCAAAAATAAAAAGGTTAAAGTTAAAATGAGAATTTTAAGATAAAAGTAAAATAAAACAAAAGGAATTAAGATTAAACAAAAATAATTATACAAAATAGGTAGGGTTTGATCAGTTGACTGACTCGCCAGTAGATGGCGCCATCAGTCCCAAAATCTAGCCCAAAGAGTCAGTTACATACATACAAACACACAGGTGAAGTATTCAAAATAAAAACGGTAAAAAAAAAAAAAAATGTTGCAGCTCTAATTTTTATTTATGAATTTATTTGAAAAAATTTCCTTGTACCTTGCATTTCTGCATTCTCATTTTTATAATAATAATAATAGTAAAATGAGTGAATATTTTTTTTTAAGAATGAGTTCGGTTTAATCAGAATCACATGAGGATGATACAAAATGATATTGAATTTAAGCGAATGGCGATTAATGATTCGAACTATTTGATTAAATTATGAATAGATTCGATTCTATTAAATGATTCGAACTATTTGATTAAATTATGAATAGATTCGTTTCTATTAAATGATTCGAACTATTTGATTAAATTTATGAATAGATTTCGTTCTATTAAATGATTCGAACTATTTGATTAAATT
The DNA here is from genome assembly GCA_021605095.1 of Caerostris extrusa. NCBI lineage: Eukaryota > Metazoa > Arthropoda > Arachnida > Araneae > Araneidae > Caerostris > Caerostris extrusa. Next base: position 304,485 of record BPLR01000261.1, read on the forward strand.
ATGAATAGATTCGATTCTATTAAATGATTCGAACTATTCGAATTCAATTTCAGGCAACAACTCTTTTTATTATTTTTCAAAGTGCATGAACATTTTTAGAATCAATGTATATTTTTATTTTTCATGATGATTTCTTTAAGAAATCAAGAATTATGATTATTTCTATCGCAATTTTAAGCGGATATTAGATTGCGTGCATGAAAACTAAGTACCTAGGATTTAAAATGCTGCATATCTGTTGAATTATATTTTTAACTTTTTTCTTATTTTTCTCAAAAATTTTGGTCTTAAAAATTTTATCTATCTATATGATTTTTCCACTAATTAAGTGAAAGCGGTCTACTCAAGAGCTTTTAAACAAGTTTTAAATTTTCAAGAAAATGGGAAAAAGTAACAATCCTTTTATTTTGTTAAATCGTTTTAAAATATCTCAAAGTCTCAATAAAAAAAAAAAAATCATACAATTATTTTTGCGTAATAATTAATACCCTCAGCAAATACTAGTTACTGCATAATGCTTTTTGCCGGGGAACTTTTTTGTTAAACAAATATTTACTTAAGATACCGTTATAAATTTTTTTTTTTAAAAGTTATCATTTTGATTGAAAGAGATATCCTCCTTTATGCCCAGAATTAATTTTTGATTATCTTTTAACTCTTTTTAAATAAATATATATATATTTATATTTCTATACCTTGAACAAAAGGTATCAAAAATGGAATAAAATAATAATAAATATGGTTTGATTTATAAATAACAAGCATAATAGGTTGATATTTCAAAAATTCTCTTTAATTTAAAATAAATTAATAATATGTATTGTTATGTTTATACAGGATTTATATCCTCTTTAAAAATATATTTAAATTGCTGATATGTTTTATTCAGGAGAAGCAATTATAAGCAATTCATTTGAATGCTTTCCTCTCCCATATTCCTTCCGTAAAAATGGCGCCCGACATAAAGTTCTAGAAAATTCTACGCCAAAATCGATTTTCACCACATACGCAGTGCGATCAATACAACACGAACAGCCGGAAGTGGGCGGAACAGCAGACTGCAGATAAAACATCAACTGGGTGATAGCGCATGCGCGGGGGCAGAAGTTTCGAGATCTCGCGAAAGGCGTCCCAAACATGCGTTGACCTGATTCATTCTACCCGTGCATGTTTATTCATCGCTATGACGTCACGTTCAGCGAATGGGAAGCCACGCGCAGATGAACGGCGGCACAGGACATTTCCAAGGGTCATCGCTGGTTTTTCGAATTCAACGGCGTCATAACAGGATGGAGGTTATTTACAGTTACTGATAATAGAATATTTCCAAACCTATTGCGACACACGTTGTAATCTGTTTGCTGACACCTTACCCCATGAGAAATAAAGTTTTAGGCCAGTTCTGACTTACGGGTGCTCCACCACAACAGAAGCTGTCCCCTTTCCCTTCAGCCATGAGACCACTCAGGGCTTGTTTGGGCTTGATTTTTTCTAGATACCTACCAAGTGGGGACAAGAACAACAAGAACTTAAAACATTAAAAAATAAATTCCTCATAATTTGTTTGATCACCTAAAGTTTATAAAATATAAATTCGTGTAAAATGCGCGTTATTATAATCGTTAATATTTATAATTTGAAAAGCCATTAACATCAATTCATTTCTTTGTAATGGAAATGTTATATATTCAAATTTGTTGTTCGAAATTTTCTCTATTTTTTAAATTATAACAAGTATGTCTTGATAAGTGAAATGAAATAATTTCTCTATTAATATTTTATATCAATGCAAGATTTTTCCCTTTTAAGGATTTTAAAAAAATACAATTCAGCACGTGATGATCGTTTTTGTAAATATTTTTTTTTTTCTTAATCTTTAATGCTTCCATTTTGTAAATGAAAATTTGTTATTCATTTATCATTAACAATTTTTATAAAAAAAACATATTCATGAAATATAACTTATATTACACTCAATACATTAGGTGGAAAAGTTTAAAACAGGGTGCTTAGAAACACACTGTTTTTTCTACAATTACCTCCAACAATTTTATCTTTTTAATCATGAATATTAATAAAAAAAAAAAAAAAAAAAAACAATACTAAGTAATATCTAAATCTTTTTGATATCCTTAATGAATCCTTGCAAAAAAGTACAGAAAACATATGATATTTATAGCAGTTCCAGAAATATGGGATTAGCTGCTATATTCTTAGTTTTTACCTCAAATATTATTAGCAGTTAAATTTCTTCATTCCCAAAAGTGCTTTCCTTTTGAATTTCTAAAAATTTTCTATTTATTTTTTTCTATCTTTTAACTTAAAAACTAAAATCTTTTTTGAATGACAAGAGATTATTCCAAATATATTTTTTAAAAAACGACATAGAATGTGGTATGGAATTGATCTCAAGGATTGATTCCTGTGATATTCTACAACGTATTTTAAACACATCACATTTATAAATATTCTGCTGCGCTTGATGGGTTTTATTTATTTATTATTATTTTTACCAATAAAATAACCAACTTCTGGAAAAAAAAAATGAGGAGAGAGCGTTACAGTTAACTAGACCATTTTCAAAAAAAATTTTCTTTTTAATTTCTTTCACGAGCTAATAATTAAATAATGAAAAGAATTCTATCTGACCTAAAATTCAAATCTGGTGAAAGAAAGGGTGCTGAAAGTGAAAATGAGATTTTCAGAAAATAAAAAAATCATTTGAACATTCTATATATTTTTATTTTTAAATTTGCTATTATGTATTTTTTTTTCCTTACATTAAATGCCAAATTTTATTTTATTACTGCATATCGCACCAAGCAGTTGCATTTTTAAAATAAAATTGTGTTTTTTTATTTTATTTATTTAAATTTTCTTTCACATTCTTTTATTGAACAACTTCCTTTCTTTTAAATCGTTTGAGATTCTACACTTTTTTTATTTCATTTTCAACTTTTTTTCTAATTTTTGAGACGAATGGGCCTAAGAACTATGCTTATTTTTAATATTCGTTCATCAAAATGACTTAGAAACTTTGGTAACAAGTATATAAATATATTTAATTTGAAGACACTTTATTATTATTACTATTTTTAAATCACCAAGGAAATGCGTTTTCATTATCTCCATAACAAAAGTCACCCCAAGCGTATG